>WWET01002979.1:84527-105154 GCA_011038615.1 Limnodynastes dumerilii | reverse complement strand
GAGGGGGGATAAAGGTAGTGCTGCTATTATCAGTTAATAAGTGGATCAGTCTGTGGTATATGTAGCTGTTTGTATTAATGGGAGAATGCCTTTCTACACTTAATTTGGGCTTGCGCAGTAAGGGTGAACCAAGATATTGATAGGTATAGATAGATATAAGTGGGGATGTGAGGTCCAGTGGATGGGTGCTTAGTGGTGGGTAATATATTAGTGAGAAGCAAAAGTCCTGATGCTTTAAACAGGGAACAGTAAGTGGTGATCTCTTGCAATGTAAATGAACAGTAGTGTCTTGTACAAGTAAACAAATAATAATAAAACATTAATAATAACCAATGTGGTTATGATGCGTCCGATGGTTGTACACTTGTTGGGCAGGGAAATCCATGCTAATCATATATTAATGGCTTGGCTAAGCCCTTACTATGATGCAGCATTGCACAACTCACCCAATTTTATGTGGGGCAGGTGCTTAAGATTTAAGGTAGAGTTTCGGGTTCGGAAGGTCCCTGTGTGCGATTAAATATATTCTCCTTGCACACACAGACTATAGGATCACATGCATGGACATTATTTAGTATGAATGAACTGCCATGGCTGCGAACAAACTTCAAAGTTCAGAATCTGGTTGTCAATGGCAGATTGTTAGCATGCATTTATTTACATACGCAGACAAGGACTTTCTTGTGATAGTTAACCAATATTCTGCTTCCTGGGAAGTTTAGCTACTCCCAGACAATCAAACAATGTAAGGCACAGTTTGCACGCTATGGCCATACTGGTCAGTCATTTCAGACAATGGACCACAATTTGCATGTGAGCGGTTTAGATGGTTTGCCATTGAATGGGAGTTTAAACATATCATATCATCTCCATGATAAGGCTGAATAGCAAGATAGTAAAGCATCTTTGAAAAAAAAAGGTAACAAACACAGATATATGGAAGGCCATTTTACATTGGAGAAGCACCAACAGGGGGTTTAGTTCAGCACAGCGCCTGAAAGGCAGATGGAATTGCAGCTCTGGATTAAGTCCTAGACAGGTTGTACACATTTTTAATTAGCAAATTACAATCTGCATATTAATGCTTGAGAAGATATGGCAAATCTAGAAACTTTTATATATAATTTCCAAAATGAAACGCAGCCTGTTTCATGGGTTTGCAACACCCACACTGAAATAAAGACTATAAAGATTAAAAAATAATTATACTGGAGCTATATCAAATGGAATAATTAGGATTGTAAACATTTTTAAAAATTTCGACATTTTGTTTGCAAATGAACTGTGTATATATTTGAGAAAATATTATTATACTCTTATTATACTCTTCTTTGTAGAAAGAGTGACTCCTAAAATGTGTTTTTCTAGAATTGTTTTTTGAGATCTCTGTTCAAGGTGAGTTTCAAAAGTCAACATAGAGGGAACAGTAGCCAACATCATTTCTGGATCCCGAATCAAAGGTCCAAGAGATTGTCAATATATTGAAAAATGTCGGTAAAGCAATTAAATGAAAGTTAATAATATGGGGCCGTATGCAGACTACTGGATGTATAACATATACGTCCAGTATTTAGCATTTTTTTCTACTGCGCATGTGTAGTACTTTTATTTTATGTTATCTACGTATCTTTTCCTTATGTAGATTGCGTAAATACGGTCTTTATACGTCCGGTAGTCAGCATACAGCCCATGATGTGCCAGCTTTATAATCATTTTAATCTGGATGGCTTCATGGGTTACTGGCCCAAAAGACAAAAGATTTAAATCAACAGTCCCAAATTTAAAGGGACTTGATTAACCCTTGATTCAATTCAGTTATCCTGTGCAAAGATTATGTCCATTAAGTTACCACCTGCCACAGAGTCAAGCATGGGTTGGCTATTGGAAAAGATCCATAAAGAAGTTGAACTGGGTGAAAAATGTGGGATGTGAGAGAACTTCATTGACTTGGTTTTCTCAGAATGGTTAATACCTGTCACAGCTATGGTTCAATGATCCTTTATATGGACAGATGATTGCATAATGCCCTAGATTACCACAATGTTAGCAAGGGTTCTCTACACAGTATCTTCATTTTTATTAAAACTCAGGTTTCCTAATTATATCAATTTGCATAAATGCAGAGGAAATTGTTAATTGATTAGTGGTTTACACATATTGAATAAAGTGAGCTGTCCAGCAGCCAAAATAGCTAATCCTGGTCCCCAGGGGCCCTGGGTTTGAGTCCTGATAAGCGCCTCTGGTCACAGGCCAGCAACTGTAATGCATAAGTACCAGAAGAGGAGACTGAGCTACAACCCCTATCCAGTGTTCACTAGAACTCTTGAGAAGTGATTTATGGGCAGGGTCAGAACAATATGTTTATACTTACTAATGAAGTCACTGCTGCACACTAATATATATAGCTATACAGGATTTTTCAGGTAATATTTTATTATAATATAGGCATGGTCATTGGATAACTGGATGGAGCACTTTTGTAAATTAAAGTGTTGTGACTGAGAGTTAGCCTCACGTTCGGGTGACTAAATGTACAGTTTGTTCAAGTGCATTGTGAGTCCCGGTCCAAACGGCTGCTTTTAGAAATAAAGACAGCTGAAAGTTCCTTTTCGCTGTCTCTATTTCGAATGAAAGACGTTTTATATAATTTTTGCATTAATGGCTAAGTGTTCCAATTGGCAGACTCAGCCATTTATTTTCGCCGCAGACCCACCGCAGATGCCAGCTCCAGAGAGGTGAGTAACCTCCCTGGGGATGTTTAGTGTTGGGGGAGTTAGGTTAAGGCTCTTAGTAAGGGAGGGTTAGGGCCATAGAAGGGGAAGGTTAGGGTCAGGCTGTGTGGAGGGGGGGTCTTAGGGTTAGGCTATAGAGAAGGGAGGGTTAGGATCAGGCTAGGGAGAAGGGAAGGTTAGGGATAAGGGAAGGCTGCAGGGAAAGGAGGGTTAGGGTCAGGCTGCGGGTAAGAGGGGGATAGGTTAGGGTAATGGAAGGGGAAGGTTAGGGTTAGAATTAGAGAATTAAATGCTAGTTTTTTTCACTTACTTATCGGAGCACCGTGTTCGGTGCTCCAGGGATCGATTGCTATGCCTCATCAGTTTGGAACTGGCTGAAAGAGATTGGCCCTATCAAAATAGGGCCATTCAAAGCGGGGACGCACACCCTTTCAAGAGTGTCTTGCTCCATTAGTATCTGCAATGCCCCAATACAATGAAGGCTTACTGACTTAAAAACAATATGATGAATTTAATAAATTTAATACTATGAGTGATGCACACCAATACCATTGTAAACTAATTTGTATAAGATAACATACATTATATTATATCTAATGTTTTCATATTGTTTTGTAATCTGAAGGTTATTCAGAATATGTTCCTTCATAAATAGTGTGCAGACACAGATGTCAAATTATACCTATTTACAGTCTAATGCTGTACAGCATGTTAGAATAGGGTTATTGTAATGTATATTTTCACATCACCAGGGGATTGTAGAAATGGACAGCTTGTGATTGGAGACACCTTTTATCTGCATAGTAATTGTGCTGGTTTCAGCAAGGTTTATAGAACACTGAAACATATTGTAATGAGATTTCTCCTTAGCCCCCAAGATGCCTTATGGCTAAGACAGTTCAAATAAACCTTTAGAACGTTTCAATAATTCTGTTTAATTTCAATGGAAATAATTCAAATCATATGTTCTTATAAAAAGAACATGAAAATACTAAAATCCTTGCTTGTCAAACCAAAGTATGATAAATATGTGTATAATACATTGGGTGTGATCACCACTGTGAACGGCCCTTTTGCTGGTGTCAGCTGATGTTGTGAATTCAAGGACCCAAAAAAGCAGAGTTTAAGATTAAGAAGAAAAGCTAAAAGCATACATGAGGTAAGAAATTGCAGTTGTTAAAGAGAATTGGGGTTTAACAAAAAACAATAAAGAAAACAGAGAAGGGGGAGATAAAGAGAGAGAAAGAGGGGTGGAAGAGACCAAAGAAAGGGACCTGGAAAGAAAAAGGTGGTAGTTAGAGAAAAGAAGGTAGGCTTGGAAATAACAAAAGGGTGCTGAACAGAACAATTAGTGGAGTTGGGAAAAACAAGATGCTGAAGTTATAGACAGTCAGGAATATGAGCAGAAGAGAACAAAGATTAATCATTAACATAATAGTTATATTAGTGAAAGACTAATCTGTAACAAATTATATAAGAACATGATTCATTAAACAGTGGACTGGAACCAGACTTTCTTAAAAATAATGTTTTATAATCACCAGGATTAGTAAACACCTGCATTTTGTGACCATGCATGCACTTCCTGTATGGATCTAGGTCATCAGAATCCAGACTTTCATACAACAAGTATAACCAATGGGTGGGGGAGTTGCGTTGAGGATAGAATGAAGTAGTTGCATACCACCTTGGCTGACGCAAGATCCGACACTTATATCTTCCTACTGGGGCCCCTGCGGTGTGTTGCCCTGCTGGACTGGTAAAAGAGAATAAAGGTTGTTCTACTCCGTGCCACACCTCAAAGTATCGTGTTAAAATGTAAACCAATGTTTTAATATAGCAAATGTCTTGTTTTAATAACAACAAAAAGGTATTTTTGTACTCAGCAGTAAGGCAGGATGGACAGACGGCAACAACTATTGGGAACTAGTGCCCACTGTTCCCCCACAATTTGGTGAGTGCACCCTAATTGTAACTGAGTTGTGCAGAGTTACTAGATGGACCAAGTTGTTTTTGGAACATTGGACCACATTTTGTATTCCAGTTGCCTGAGTATTCATATGTAGTCAGTGCTTTAGTATGGGTTGAGGGCCACTCCCCGTTGTATTAAGCAACTGCTGTATGATTGTATATACCTTCTTTTGTTGAATTTTGTGACTCTTACACGTGGATAAAATGATCCCCCTAATACCTTTTTGTTATTAAAACAAGAAATTTGCTATATTAAAACATTGGTTTACATTTTTAACACGATTTTTTGTGTGAGGTGTGGTGCGGGGTAGAACATCCTTCATTTTCTATGTCTAATATCATTGGGGATATTAGAAGCTCTGACATTTACATCCATTTTAGTTTACACAGAATCACTGCCCCCCACCTACAAATCTATAGGGATAGCAGTGCAGTAGGGTACGCACCTTTTTATTGGAGTGGTAATACCTTCTCCTAGTTCCTCTGTCCTAGCTGCTGGCCTAATTGATCACATCGCACCGGACCCCGCCGGGTAGTCATATGGAGGCTGGTGGCTGAGAGGCTCTGTACACAGTACAGTCCTGAGCTGGAGTCTGCAGCTGGTGAGGTGGATTAACCCCTTGTGGGCTTCTGGGTCCACTGCTCCTGGAGTAGCTACCTGGCTTGTGTAGCAAGGGAAGTTTGAGGAATAATGTTATCCCAGCAATTATGGATTCTGAAGGTGCTAATTTTTATAAATATCTCTATTCTTCACAAGTGGTATATTCTCCTGTCCAACAGTGCAACTATTGAGACCAGGTCCGCTTCCACATGCTCCACCAGGTATTTAATTCCTTCCCTAATCACAATAGAGGTATACAAAATGTTTCCTCAGTTGTTTGCCCTTCAGTTACTGCAATACTTTAATAAGGTTTTCAAGGTCAGATGCCGAATGACCTTAACTTTGGGAAGTGCTGTGCCAATTTGACTTCGGGGAGTGATTTATTAAGTGCAACTACTCCCCCAGCCAGGTTCTTTGTTAATGGCCACATCTCCAGACTGCCTGCCCTGAGTAGGGGCACACGACAGGGCTGTCCATTGTCAATGGCATTGTTTGCGCTGGCATAGAGCCCCTGGCATGCATTATTTGGGGCCTCTGTGGATACCATTGCTCTCTATGCAGACAATATCTTATTATTTTTTTTTCTACTGCAAACTATGGACACCAAACTGTGGTCTAAAGCTCACATCTTTCCCCTGGGTTGCGTGGATCCTTCCTGAGCTCCGCACAGGGCCCACAGCAGTGGACCAATAAATTAAAATATTTGGATATATGGATTTCCCATAATGCCCCAGAGCACGTTCCACTCATTTTTGCCACTATAAATTCTGATTTCGAAAAAAAACAAAAACTTCACCAATGGCAAAAGCTACCCCTCACTTTCACAGGCAGGATAAATCTTGTAATTCAACCCAAATATCTCTATGTATTACAACATTCCCCAATTTATATTCCACATGCAGTTCTCAATGGCTAGCTCTCCTTTATCTGGTCTGGGTGTAAGCCTAAGATTAAGTACTACATAACCTTCCAGCTTATTCAACTAATTCCATGGGATAACCCAGTGGAGTCTGAGCGTGTGATATATGCCCTTCTTGTCACATCTTACCCCTCTACAACTTCTACTATCGGGTAGGGCCTCTAAGCCCTTATGCACTATTGTCAACAAGGCTATTGCGGTATGTAAGTTAGCAGAGGTGACGGAATGGATTCAGAAATGCTGCTTTGTAATAATAACAACTGCTCAGAAATACAGAACCAGATCATGACCTCAACGTGCTTTCCGTACATGCTTGGGTCTTTATTTCCACATGGAAAAGGGGAGTGAACTCCCCGTCACTCCCCTCTCCTCTTTAATGCGTAAGTGGACTAACGTCCACAGTCTTTAATTGTACATAGTGTGTGGTCACACTCCTTATTAAAATCACTGGGTCAACTTCATACAAATGGTGTGATCAAGACTTTTGCTCAGTTACAGGAAGAGTTCCTTTTTCCTTCTTCAAATTTCTTTGTTTATCTCCAGCTTAGAGGCATCCTGACATCGCAATTTTGGGGCGAGACCCTCGTTATCACAAAATCAGAATCAAAGATGCTATTGAAGGGCCTGGACTCACACAAGGCCATATTGTTCATATACAGCAATTTAACACCCTGGCTGCCTTGCATGGTAAATTCCTGCTTGGAATCTGAGATTCCAACAAATTCACCTATATATTTTGCACAGGGTTTACCAGACTCCTTTAAGCTTGAAAAAAATGGACCTGTGCTCCTGTTAAAGATAAACCAGATAAAGGCTGGTGGTGATGCTGAGGTGCGACTCACCTTACAATATAATTCCAGACAACCTGCCTTGATTTAGTTTGAATTATCCAGTTGTTAAGTACTTTTAGCCCATGTGGAGAGATGATTCTGAAAAAGTGGTATTTACTTATGCTCACTGGGCCTGATTTAGACTTATGAAGGAGCTTGAAAGAGAGGAAAGCTACTTCTGGGCAAAACCATGTTGATTGCAGGGGAGTCATATTTCATCTTTCGCAGACAGTATTAGATTTGAGAGGTGATATTTCCTTTCCCAAGTCTAAATAACATTGTAATAGTAAAGCTGATTAGTATCTGTGCGCTGTAAGCAATTCAAAGATATATCCCTGCATGCAAAGAATACAATTATCTTGACTCCCCCTGAAATCAACATGACATGGAAATCAACATGGCATGTGCAACATTCCTCTCTTATTTTGAGGCTCCTTCTTAAATGTGAATCAGGCCTACTGTGTTTTGTGTATATCTATAAAGCATACCTAATATTTTCTTGACAATTATTGCATTATGTCAGTATTTTATGTAATTCTTGAGGCAATTGGTCTATGTCAGCAGCAGTGCCAGGGGATGGGTTGACCTGGAATGTTGTATTTGTACTGTTTTATGTTAGTTATTTAAAAAACTTCAATAAGAACTTCCTGAATTAAGTATATCCAATGGTGGGGTAAGACAAGGTGGAATACAGAGATCGTGCTCACTAAGTTTGAGATTGTACAGATTTGAGATTGCTATCTTTATCCTGACTTCTGAGCCACCCCATTTTAAATGAGGATGACTCAGAAATCTTAAGGTAGGGTTCACAAATTGTAAGTTTGTGCATGCAAGGGGAGTGACCTTCCCTCTTCCACATGAAGGCTGGACACAGTGTTGATCAGGCATTGGTTCCCTACTGCCACTGCGCTTGAAGCTCTGGTCATAACTCTGAGTCCAGTCCAAAGTGCCACAGTGAGTAAGAATCTACTTCCTAATGGATGAGGAGGCACCAGGGCAACAATGGACCAGATCCAGACTTCCACAAAATTGTCAATTTCTGCTAGCAAGTGCACATGTGGTCTTAATGTACCTCCATTATGGATTTGGATCCTACAGATCCACACTTCAAGGCTTTCTGACACTTGAGTGGAGTACTGGATCTGGTCCTATGACTCCCAATAATTCATCACAAATATTGTTTGTTGACACTTAAATAGCAACTTAAGTGCACACAAAGATTGGTAACTAGGCAGATGGGAGTGAATGCCGCAGGCACTCCCATCTTTTGGAAGGACTTCTGGACACTTACCTTAACCTTAACTTCTGCTCTCCGCCCCATGTCTGGTGGGATTTAGGCATGCGGCATTAATGGGCTGGCCCCTACGACAGAACTTCTTGTTTTGTGATTTTTTATTCTTTACTTTGTCTTTGGAGTCAATAAATAATAGTTTTTAGAAACACTTGTTTTTACAAAGCAAATGTTTGTAAAAGAAAGAAATGACCCCTTAGAAAGTGATAAACTATAGAAGACAAAAAATCCTGGCATACTCCTGTACTTACCTTGCACGATTTTCATTAGAACATTTTTTAGTGTTTAACAGCTCAATTATAATGCTGATCCTTCAACTTCTTTCATCCTTATTATTCAGAATAGTCAATTAGAAAATGAAACTGAGAAGTTGACAATATTGTGGCACTCAATTAGAAACTGCAAAATGCTAAATTTGGTTAAAGCAATGCAGAGAAAAAATGATTCATATTTTTTCTCTTAATAGCCATTTGAACCTCAGATGCAGCAAATGCGTAAACCACGGCATTGTAATAGATACATACATACATTTTTAATCCTTGAATTCATTCCTTATTTATTCCCATTTTATTTCATTACAAGTTTATAAATTAATAGGTGTGTTTTTTCTTGTGTCCTATTGGGGGACACTGTGGCAATGTAATATAATAGGTGGTTGATAAGAGAGCTCCATCTCTACTATGCCCTTCCCATAGTGGAGAATTATCAGTTTATTTTAGGTTCTCTTAGATATGGGGATGCTTTTAGGGCTCTGACCTTAGAATTTTAATTCCCCAGTGACATGCTGACGACTTCCTTTACTCAGTGCCTGTGACCTGGAAAGCAGGGCCGCCATCAGGGGGGGATAGCCAGGCCTAGTGTCCCGGGCCCGGGATAACCCCAGGCCTCCTCTCTGTCCTGCCCAGGAAACCATGTACCCAGGAAGGACCGCTAGTAATTTGAAGCCCTGCCTTTAATTTGTGGCAACACATAAGCAATGCAGGGAGCGCAGGGTCTGTCTCACTCCCTGCTCCTTCCAAAGTAATCATTTCTGCAGGGAGAGAGCATGAGACCTTGCTCTCCCTGCATCACTGTACTCACACACTGCCTGTGACATCAGTCTGGGGGCGCCACCTGCAGGCTGACTGGGAGATGTGACAGGAAGATATGACATACCTCTCCCAGGGAGCCTGTGCCTCGAGGAGCAGACAGAAGAAAATGAATAGAGAAAAGTAAGTGAAGAGAAGGTTTGGGTATGTGTGTGTTGTGATTTTTCTAAGTATTTCATTTTATGTTAAAGTAGAAGAGAGAAGTGTGTGTGTGTTCTGATCAGAAATCTCATGTTTTTATACACACACACACACAATGGTTTACAGGTCTGCATATGTATGGACGCAGATCTAGTCGTAAAAGTTAAGGTAGCTATCTGGACACGTAAGTACAACTGCATAACTACGGACCCCCACATGCATGTAAAGCATGCAGGGCCCATTTTACGCCAGCCCTGAGCGCAGGGAATCCAGACTGCTACTGCACTTTTCGCAGCACTATACCAACCACTTTCTCATTTTAATAGAACAACCCATTCCACCAATGCAGAGAACACGGAAGCAAACACTGGAGGATCAACCACTGCGTCTTTCTGTGCTCGCTCTTATTCTGCTCATGCACAGTTGCAAATACATGCTGCGCTTACACCTAAAAAATAGATTAGCTGCATAAAGTATTTAAAACAGCAGAGGAAGCAAATTCTTTAAATTGCATTTAATGTGCCTTAATTGAACCATATGACTTCACAGGCATTCGATTGCTGACAGTAGTCTGATTTTATGAGTGTATTGGGACTTGAAATCATATGTTTATTCACCATTTCATTACATAATTAACCATTAAAACATAAGATTAGTAGATACAATGATCATGTTTTAAACACACATCCATATACATCCATTTCATACTAAACCCATAAATATAATGTAAGCAACAGCTACAGATATGTTAATGTTTGATAAACCAAGATGTGCTTTCTGCTGTTATTTTGTTATTGTCACTTGATCTTACATAAACAGAAGGTGTTTCTTAGTCATTAAATATGCATTATTGTTACAATTTGTTATGTACATTTTCACATGGCTACTCTTGTAATAATTATGTTGTGAACACAGAAGCCTTAGAACAATATTAATAAACACATTGGCCCCAATATGGATCTGAGCATGAGCTCTGCTTCTGCACATGTTCATAACTGAAGAGCACACAGAGACATTCCATTCTTGGGTTCTGGGGTTCTTAGGTGCGTGTAGTGGGAGAAAAAGGGATGGAGGGATGTAGTCAATGTTTTTATTAGTTACAGTAAAAAAAACATTTTAAATATTTTATTATTTTACAGAAAAATATCTGTCTCTATTTTGCAGTGTAAAAAAATTACAACTAAGTTTTTTTTTATTAATAAGGGTTTATAACCTTTAAAACTCATTCTTCTACCCTTCACTTGTAAAGTGTATTTGAAAATGTAGCAGCAGAGAGCGTGCTGTTATTTACATCCCATCCAGATGTTTTGTTTACTTGCACTGTGGATTAAATATACCATTTCAGCACACAAGTACGGAACGCAGGAAGCACTTCCATTTGTGCACATATCTATGTCAAGGCCATTGACTTCTGCTCAAGATATTTTCAATAGACGAAGAGGTGAACCACACTAACTATGTACAAGTAGGGGAAGAAAAATACTGCTAGTGCAGGGAGATGCTACCACTATAGTTCATGTACATAAACAGAAGCATGCCTCACAATAAAAACGGGTTCTATATGTGTGCAGGGCCAGTGCTAGGGTGTTCGGCACCCCCCTGCAAACTTCAAGTTTGTGTCCAACAGCTTAACAATTTCACATAAAAAAATCAACAATACCATAAAGGCAATAAATGAATCAAGTCTGAACTTGATTCATTATATTGTCTATATGGTATTGTTGATTTTTTAATCCGTGTCTATTTAAGTCTTATTTTTTGAACATTATTCAATTACAGATATTGGGCCAAATCCTAAACTACGTATGCAAGCGATTTTACACTAGCCGCTGATGTAAAATCGCTGAACATACGTGCCATCAGCATAACTACGAATGAAGAGACGGGGCATCCATATGACACCCGTAATTACGCATTGTAGGCGCATTGTAGGCGGAGGGAGGCACTTAAATTGTACAGTAGGCCGTCACGTTTGTAAATCCATTACGTACGTCAGTAGTTACACTTTAAAAAGATAAGGTAGGGTTTGGGCAGCGTAAAACGGCCAAAGTATGTACGAGCAAGGGGAGTGCCGAGGGGAGAAAATACAATAGTGTAAATACGCTACGCGTTCTAACATACCAAGCTCGTAGGTCTGGATTTACCCCAGTGTGTGTGGGATTTAGGTTTTACAGAGTTCACTTTAAGTAATAGATTTATATGATTTAGAATTTTTTGTGTTTAGTCACCTTAGCGCCCACATAATATTATTTAGTTATAGATTGTATCCCCTTTACACGATAGTGGGACGTGTGTAATATTATTAGCGGGCAGCTTATAGAGCGTTTGCACCCTCGTATTGTGCATATATTTAATTTCACATTATAGTTAATAGAGTATAGTATCCATGTAAGCATCAAAAAACATAATCTTGTAACCACAATAAAAGAAAGCAAATAATAGTCACTACTTTACAATACAAACAGCACCTCAGTCTCCACTATACAATTCCCACTTTATCCTTAACACTGCCTCACAATACAGACTATATATCTTAGTGACAGCCATACCATACAGACATTGGGCCTGATCCAGACCTATGCAAATACTACACCCTTGTGCGTAGCGTATTTACGCCAGCGTGACTACGAAGCACTCCCCTAGGCACTCCCCTCGGTCATCCGTATTTATGCCGTCTTACACCAACCAAACCCTACCCTAACTTTTCTGAGCGTAATCGCAGGCGTCTGTAGCATCCATGCGTAGTTATGATGCCCATACTGTACGATTTAAATACCTCTCCCACAAAGTGTAATTACGGGTTTCGTACGGCTGTCATGCTCCTTGTGTTGTTACGAAGCTGGTACACTCAAGGCCAATGCGCTTAGCGTTTCTTTGCGTAACATCTGCCACGTGCAAAGTAAGTACAAATACCGAATTCCCCATCATGTGTCTCCAGACACCCCAGTATCCCCATCATGTCTCTGCAGCCCCCCAGTATCCCCATCATGTGGCTCCAGCCCCCCACTATCCCCATCATGTATCTGCAGCCCTGCAGTATCCCCATCATGTGCCTTCAGCCTGCCCAGTATCTCCCTCATGTGCATCCAGCCCAAATATCCCCATTATGTGTATCCAGCCCCCAGTATCCCCATCATGTGTCTCTAGCCCCCCAGTGACCCCATCATGTGCTTCAGCCATCCAATATCCCTATCATGTGCCTCCAGCCCCCCGTATCCCCATCATGTGTCCCTAGCCCCCCAGTAACCGCATCATGTGCCTCCAGCCCCCCAGTAGCCCCATCATGTCTTCAGCTCCCCAAGTAACCCCATCATGTGCCTCCAGCCCCCAGTATCCCCAACATGTGCCTCCAGCCCCCCAGTATCCTCATCATGTTCCTCAAGCTCCCCAGTAACCCCATCATGTGCCTCCAGCCCCCCAGTATCCCCATCATGTCTTCAGCTCCCCTGGCAACCTCATCTTGTTCCTTAAGCCCCCCAGTATCCCCATCATGTGTCTCCAGCTCCCCCGGTATCTCTTATAATGTCTCCAGTCCCCCAAGTATCCATCATCATGTCTCAAACCCCCATTTCTAAGTAAATGGCATTGTATGGAACTAAGGGCTCCATTTACTAAATGGTGAAGCCGCATTCATCAGAGTGGGCCGGCGATCGGAGGAGATGCAGCTATTTATCACCATGGCTTCCATGGCGATCAATGCTTTGTAAATGGTGAAGCCTCTGTTTTAAGGAGAAAATGAAGGCTTCACCATTTAGTAAATGGAGCCCTTAGTTCCATACAATGCCATTTACTTAGAAATGGACTGTGCTTCCCCTCCGCCCGTTAATGTGGGCAAGGGGAAGCATGGTAATTGTACAGTGTGGAAGGGGCAATTCTAAGCACATTAATATCCCGATCATGGCTCCAGACCTCCCAGTATCCCCATCATGCATCTGCAGCCCCCCAGTGTCCCCATCATGTGGCTCTAGCCCCTCAGTATCCCATCATGTAGCTCCAGCCCCCCAGTAACCCTATCATGTTCTTCCAGCCCCCAGTATCCCCATCATATGGCTCCAGCCCCCCTAGTAACCCTATCATGTGCCTCCAACCCCTCATGTTTACTTACCTTTTCTGAGTCTTCCTCTGCGGCGCTCTCCTTCTCTCTGTCTTCCTCCTTCCCGTCCTAATACAGGAAGTACCTGTATGTGCCTCTGCGGCTGTTACATAGAGAAGCTGAACATTTTTTCCAATCAGCTGCTCTATTAAAAGGCCACGGCAGCTCATACAGGAACCTCAGGGACAAAAACAAAAAGAGAGGGGAGCAGGGGGATGACCGTTGGCGCCTCTCCAGCCTGGCATCGGCCTGCGCCGTATCCTCCTGCAGAGCGCATCCCACCGATATTTGTGTGTGGTGCACATAAGTCTTCCAAGGTGTCATAATATATTAACAATTCCTCATCACAAAGTGTTACGTCATTAAAACAAAGTTTAATTTCTCATTTTAAAACAACATTGATACAAAGAGACAAATTTTTTATATTAATAAAAGTAGTGACTTGGAAATATGTATAAGCAAACACCAAAAAAATGCATCACATCAAATGACATCTGTAAGTACAAGACCCGCTATCTAAAGGAAAGGAAGCATCTGCCCCTATATATCACAATAGCGGCCTCACGCCCTGCTCTTCGCCTATTCCTAGGCAGTAAAAACACCCTTCCTAAGCTATATGCATCGGGTCCAAGTCAAGTGTAAGCAAAAACGGTCACGCAATATACAGCAAACCTCCAGTGCACTCTGAGGTGAGTTCTTCACATACAGGAGTTTCAACATGTGCTTCCTAAGAGCCTCATTTCTATTTACCCCAGCCAATCATCAGGCACTGGGAATAATTACTCAGAATACACCTGCAGAATAGCGTGATGAGGGATTGAAACACAAATGTGTTTAAGCAAGTATTTTCACAAATAATCAAACAAATACAGAAATCTAAACAATTATAATATTAAAACGTTTAGCAACAATTAACTGCTCAGTATTATATAACAGGTTTGCTTCACCAGTACATGCCACATATGCCGATTAGGTTACAGAAGAGCATAGAAACACCTTAATTTTTTAGGTCCTAAAGGGATGCACTTATTCTCTACAGCTTTATACAGAATATGTTACAATGTTGTAAATGTTACACATTAGTAGTTAGCAACATAAGTTGCAATAACAAATAATACGTTTGGTAAGAATCAAAGCTACTTTATGGTAAAATTGGCTTATTAGATTCAGCTCAAAACAAAACAAGATACTAAATGAAGTGAAAACTACCAGATTGAAAAGAATAGAATTAGTAACATAGATAATTAATATTGTGGTTCCCTCACATATTCCATATGAGCCCTGTCCAATAAGATATATAATGGCGCTGCACACATATAAAGTCACAGTAGATCACTATTCATCATAAAGAGAACTTTTCAAACTTTTTCAGAAGCAGAGCTGTACCAGGGCCCAGAATTCCTCTTGGCGGCCCTGCCCGGTCCAGCCCAAATTCTCACATTTATTAATTCAGGAAGAAAACTCCTAAATGTATATGTTTTTCTGTGGCACAAAATAAATAAATCAGAGGTGCTAATTTTCAGCCAATAGATACATATACCAATATATGCTATATGGACAAAACTATTTGGCCACACCTGTTAAGTATTGAATTCTGGTGTTTCAATCAGACACGTTGCCCCAGCTGTATAAAATGAAGCACCTAGTCATGCAGTCTCCATTTGCAAACATTTGTCATACAAAATGGGTCGTTCTGAAGAGCTCAGTGACTTCAAGCATGGTAGGATGCCATCCTTCCGATAAGACGGTTCATGAAATGTCATCCCTGCTGGATATTCCACATTCAACTGTGATAATATTATTAGGGGGAAGTGTTTAGGAACAATTGCAACTCAGCCACAAAGCGCAATACCACATAAAATCACAGAGCGGGTTCAACGACTGCTAAGGCGCCTGGTGCGTAAAAGTCCCCAACACTCTGCTGATTCCATAGCGGAAGAGTTCCAAACTTCCACTGACATTAATGTAAGCACAAAACTGTGCAGCGGGAGTTAATGGAATGGGTTTCCATGGCCGAGCAGCTGCATGCAAGTCTCACATCACCAAGTTCAATGCCAAGCATTAGATGGAGTGGTGTTAAGCAGTGGAAATGCATTCTATGACATGATGAATCACGCTTCTCTATTTGACAGTCAGATGGGCAAGTTTTGTGTTTTTTGGATGCTGGGAGAACGTTACCTATCTGACTGCATTATGCCAACTGTGAAGTTTGGTGGAGGAGGGCTACTGGTAGGGGCTGTTTTTCAGGGTTTAGGCTAGCCCCTTATCTACAGTGAAGGGCAGTCTTTTAGGCTGCCAGAAATTCTTAGGGCGCCTGAGATTCTTAATCAAGCTCTGGGAAGAGCCCAAGTGCCAATAGCACTAGGGCGCTTCACACAATCTGTATAACAGTTTAAAATCCTTTATGTCTTTGTTGAACTAACTACAGTTGCTAGGGCTGCCAGTTGTGTGGTGGCACTTATAAAAGCACAAGTGTCAGGACTGCTAATTCAGTTTCATGTGGAGGCATAAAATGACCACCTGGGAATGCAATGGTATAAAAAGTGCACAAACATTAAGGGCCTGATCCACATTTAATAGCATCACTGAAGTCAGGTGATTTTCTGTCAGGGCGCATGTTCAGGACTTAGTTCCGCATGATAGGAGTTCCATGCGGTGGGGGGGTACCATTCATCCACATGCCTAATCCATGCACGGGAAGCGATAGACATACAGAAGGCAGGTGGGCAATGGAATGCAGATCCATGCAGACATTTTAAGTCAGGGTTCTGCACACGTAAGTATGCAGAACTCCGCACATGAGAGGGGAGTGACAGGGGAGTTCACGCCCCTCTCACATGGGACAGATGCACAGAGGGCTGAATCAGGTCCATAGTCACTGGTCTCTTACATTCTTTTATATTTTGTCAGGATTATTTTGTAACCAATATTTTAAATAATTTAGCATTGATTTGCATCTTGACAGAAATCTTAACTCCCTCGTTATGCAAATTGTTGGGCAGTATTCAGAGATCCGTTTTTTAAAGGCACGGCCAGAGCAAGGAAACACCCACCAACAACGCTGACACTTCCCTCACCCAGACGTGTGGTCGGTGACGACTCCATAAACCACTCTGTTCTATACGTGTGTACTTACGTGCGTATATGTGCTGCGTCCATGGGATTCTTGATAACCGCGCTTCCATGCGTTCATTTAAATGCCTCCCCCCATACACTTTTATGTAATTTTTCCATGCGTCAGATTTCCGTGCGTATGTCCACAAGTGCGATTCACATGCAGGTTCCTTAGGCACTTCCGTGCATATATTCAATGTAAACTACATACATAAATTTACTACGCAAGCGCAGTTGATCCGATCCTAAAAATAAGCACGGAACTTCCCTCAAAAATGGATCTCTGAATACGGCCCGTGGTCTCAATGAACATGACCCTTTTGTCTAAGTATTGTCTCACTATTATATTGGTGGTGTCGGTCATAAAGAATTCCTCTGAATGCCTTGTCTTGTCCATGCAGCAGCATCTTTTTTAACTCTTGCTGTTTACATTTTATGTCTGCTGTTTGCCAGGCTCTGTTCTTGGGTGTTACCTCAGATGAATTGACTACAATTATTTCATCCTGCACTACCTTGTCAATCTCAGTAGCTTGCACACTGCTGCTTCCAGGCTTCTGAGAGTCTGAGCCCAGCAGGCATGAAAGCAATGCTTAAGGCTGTTGCGAGTTTTGAAATCTATTGCTGTTAGTGATTCTCCAGACAAAATAGTTACCTTGCATTACTTTAATGCTGTTCCAGAGTCAGAGTGTTAGAGTTTTTGTCTTAATTCCAGTACTGCTTCTTTAGATACATAATTCTGACAACTAAGTAAGCGAAAGGCGTTACGGCTGGTAAGTTATAGTAAAAACCTAAGACTCCAAGCCCTACTAAGTCCCTGCAGAAACGTTTACTTGTTTACCGATAAGCATCTTATTGATTGAATATCTGGAAGTGCAAACAGAGATAGTATTTGCTTCTACTCCTAATCTGTGTAGTGAAAAGCTGGATAAACTTTTTAAGCTGACCATACACTAGAGCAATTATTGGCCTGATCATAAAATTATCGCTCTAGTTAGTGGCCAGGATACATTTTGAAAATGTCAAATAAAAGTAGCAGATATGCTCTGGCGCTATTATTTAATTTTTAAATATGCTTGATTAGATTAGGAGCAAGCTCCCAATATTTTTTAGTGTACACAGAGAGGGAGAGAGGATTATCGATCCCAGCAGGGAAAGTGTATGGTGCCAATATCAGGACCTTTCGCCAAAGGAAAATCGGCCTATTTATCGGGCCAACCCCTGCTTGGATCATATCTTCCTAGTGAATGGCCAGCTTTAAGCAAGTTGTAGACTACAACCCTACACTGATAACAGGGAAAATCATGCAGCATCCACACTCTACACTTATCTGGCTGGTCTGCTGATTATTAGCTGAGTGTCAGCTAATGGTATAGTGTGTACCTGTCTTTACCCTAGTCATCTCTGTGAAACTGGTAAAAAATTTAAACATTTGTGATGTCAATATTTTCATTTTCACATTTAAGCATGTGTTTGCCTTTTGACAGCACAGAATATACAATTAATCCGTAGCCAGTATAATCTGGTTTAAAACAAGAGTGTATAAAGCAACTGACCTTTGTATCAGAAAGGTTAGGAAAAATCCAAAAGAGTAGCAGCCAGTATGTTTTACAAAAACAGTAGTGAGTAAAAAAGGAAAAAAGAAAATAGGTCTTTAGCAAATATCAAATACAGAAACATTATAACAGAGAGGTGAATCTTGCAAAGCAGAAGAGGTTAAGAATGCAAATGCCAAAGCTTAGGAAATAATAGCACATTAAGGACACAAAGACAACACAATCTTTATAATGTTGTCAGGACATGGAGTCTAACCAGAGCCTGGTGTTCTCTGGAGCCCCTGATGGTGGATACTGGCAGGTCGCGGTCCCTGGGGGACAACTCCTATGTGTGCAGGTAAGACACAAATGACAAACAAAAGACAAAAAGATCCCAGTGGAAAAAACACCCCACAACAGACTAACAGGTGGAGAGAGACTGGGGCACACACTCACACAACACTCCAGAACACAAACAAACAACCAGAGGCAAGGAACAAGGCTAGAAAGGAATACACAGGACACAAAGGGTTAAACCAGGAACAGGGCACTCAGCTATCAGAGAAAAGCACAAGGCAAAAGAGCAAAGAGATAGAGAGAGAGAGAGAAAAGCACGAGGAGCAGAAGCTATAACCGGCAATTACTGAAGGAATTACCAGAACTTATAAAGAGGCTGCTGTTCCCTGATTGGCCAGCAGCCTCACCGTTGAATTACATTGGCCGCTGCCTAGTTACGGCAGTACACAAAAGAGTGTGCTCTTAAAGACGGATGGCGCTCTCCCAGGGGCGTTTCTAGAAATGAGGGGGTCCGTGTGCAGGATTTGTACATGCCCCCCCCCCCACCTGAGACAGGACTGTCCCGATTTGCGGACCTTAAAGGGGCGGGGCATAACTGAACTGTAAGCTCCGTCCCTTTTTTGGCCCGCAAATAGGGACAGTCCCACCGCAGGGGAAGAGGGGCTCATTCGGCGTCTATTTCTTCCCTTCAGAAGATCTTAGAGGGAAGAAATAGATGCCGAATGGCCCCTCTTCCCCTGCCAATCCTGGGTGCAGAATGCATGCCACAGGCCCCCCAATATCCCTCATCATGTGTCCAGCTCCCCCAGTATCCCTCATTATGTGTCCAGCCCTCATCATGTGTCCAGTCCCCCAGTATCCCTCATCATTCGTCCATCTCACCCCAGTATCCCTCAGCATGCGTCCATCTCACCCCAGTATCCCTCAGCATGTGTCCATCTCACCCCAGTATCCCTCACCATGCGTCCATCTCCCCCCAGTGTCCCTCAGCATGCGTCCATCTCCCCCCAGTATCCCTCAGCATGCGTCCAGCTCCCCCACCACCTCATAAACTTACCTTTGAAGTCCCGCTGCTCGTCGAATGCGGCTCCTCCTGCCCGCCATCTATTCCCCCATCTATTACTCTTGTCTTATTACACTGAGACTCACTCTATTAAGACAAGAGTAATAGATAGGGGAATGGGGGAATAGACGGCGGACAGAAGGAGCCGCTGACTCTCTTTCCTGTGATGAATGCGGCTCCTGCCCCGCTGTCTATTTCTCCCATCTATTCTATCTAATAAATAAAGTCTATTAAATAAAATAGATGGGAGAAATAGACAGCAGGGTAGGAGCCGCATTAAGACAGGTACTAGGGTGCAGGGTGAGTGTAACGGTCGGCCCCCTTGTATGCGGGGGCCCGTGTGCACTGCACACTTTGCATAGATACGCCACTGTGCTCTCCACTTGGCTAATTTGAAAGTGTCGTCACGTGGGAGTGATGGCATGCCTGCAGAGGAAGGCAACAGGAGATGATGGGCGCCATGACAGTCCTTGTGGTGTGCGGTCCCATAGAGGGACGCGGCTGCAACTGAGGAATTGGAAGGCAAGGTGGGTCATTTACACGCCGCCAAAGGCACATGGCGGCATGTAATTAAAGTATATAAACGAAAAGAGAAAGGTATAAAGTCGTATAATAATACTAAAAACAGAGAATGAGAGTCTTATTGAGTGTGACAGAGCTATGGTAGTTAACCTTAAAAAACTTCAGTATTCACAAAAGAAAGAGAATATTAATACAAAGGAAATAAATGCAAGTCTATTCACTGAGAAGCATGTCCACAACAGAAGTGAACATAAGTAAAAGTGAACAAATTTATGTGATCTTAAAAAATACAGGATTCTGCTAAACCATTAACAGAGTTATTCAACCAGTTACTAGTAACAGGATTAATTCCAGTTAACTGGAAATTAGCACATGCATAAAAGTGGCCATAGGGTAGAAGCTGACCATTTTTAGTAGTAGAGAAATTGTAGGG
>WWET01002979.1:58254-70502 GCA_011038615.1 Limnodynastes dumerilii | reverse complement strand
TGCTGAAAAATCGCACCCATTAATCACGATTTAGTATATTCCACAAATAAACCACATCAAATGTATGTGATTTTCTGCGATCTTCAGCGCCTTTAGTAAACCCGGCCCCTAATGCTGCAAATTATTGACCTGATTATATACATAAAAATAGCAAATTTGTACCATGAAATAGCTAGGTTATACTGCAGGGGTTGACAGATTTGGAGGGAGTGTCCTACATTTAATATATTATTAAGTGTATACATTTTAAGAGTGATGGTGTCCCACATTTGTATGCAATATGCATTAGACAGAGCTGGGGTGTTTTGCCCTTGTTCCTCTGCAAACTACAACTTTGCACCCTCCTGTTTTACAATTAAGCATTTAGCACCATTGACTGTCATACATTGCAGCATCCAGACCTCCGCTAAAGCTGCTTTTGAAGATCCGGGAGCAGCGGTAGCAGTTGTCCAACACTGGATGCCTGCTGCATCCAGAAATCCATATGGGTGAGGTCACTGTTTTTGCTTATAAGAAGGCCACTGCCCTTGCTCTTTAGATTTCAGCACCAGCCCCACGTAAAAAATGGGTTGTGCAGAAGTCTGGATAGTACATAAGGGCTGAAGCTGTACTATTAGCATGCTTCTCCCTCCCACATAGCGGAAGCGCTTCTGCTCTCTGAGACATCCCTCCCCACCTACAAATTTTGAACTAGGACAGCATTCTAAATCCAGTGGATCCCAGTAATCAGATAACAACCCCTTGTACGAAGTCTGCATTCGATCACATATGAGCATCATAAAAAATAGCACCCATTCTTTAATCACAATAAAATAAAATAAAGCATTTCCTTGTCGCTACTATACAATGCAGGCAGCGTCCTAGTCACTGCTATACACACTATTCACACTGTATGCAAGTGACTGGCATGCAATACACACCCCATCCTGGTCAACATTATAAATTAAATGCAGACTGCTTTCTAGAAACTAACATATAGCAAAGACTGCATCATAGTGACCTCCATAAAATGCAGACTGCATCCCAGTGTTTGCCATACAATATATGTTGCATACTAGTAACCACAACAATAAAGATTGCATCAGTGACCACCATCCAATAAAGACCGTGGACCGAATCCTGACGCAAGGTGCGTAAGTGGCCTGACTTCACTGGAGGGCGCATACGCCCTCCAGATGTTATGCTAGGGTTACTATTATAACCCTAGCATATAAACAATCATGCGGAAGGGGGGGAAGCATGCAAAGTGTACAGTGTGGGAGGGAGCTACCACACTGCTGCGGATCAGCAGTCGTACGGACTTCTGATCTGTACGATAGAGATAATGCAGGCTTATGGCAGCGTAAGCTGCCATTATCCCACATGAGAGAATGGAGTGACAGGGGGCGTGCACTCCCCTCTCTCTGTCAGACATACAGATCCCCGCATGTACGGAAAATGTGCAGGGGTCTGAAACCGGTCCAATATTATTTTACTGATGATCCATGGCCGTATTCACAGACTTCAGTGCCTAAATCCTACATAGCTTGCGTAAAGAACTTACTACGCATGCGCAGTTGAACCGTACCTAAAAATACGCACAGGAAAAGTAGCAAAATCGTAAGTGTGGATCCGGTCCCCACTGTATAGGTTTAGTGCTATAATATGAATGCTATCCCACCCGGATAGCTCATAAAAGAGGCCCCACAGAGACTAGGGGCCTGATCCAGACCTACGCCGATGCGCTGTGCTTAGTAAAGCACATCGTATCGTCGTGCACTCTGCCCGACAATCCCTCTGTGCGAGCGTATTTTCCCTCGCTTATGCCGGCTGAAGGCTACCCTAACTTCAGCCAGCCTAAGTAAGGGAAAATACGCTCGCACAGGAGCGTATGTCCGCTAACCCCTCCCTCCCTTATTAAACTAACTCCCCCCGCCCACCTACACTAACCTGAACGCTGGGGGACGCCCCCTCCAGCATTACTATAACGCTGCTACGACAACATCCGGCGCATGTGCAGATTGGCTTTTAAGCCGATCTTACGCTGCTGGCTGGCATCTTAACGCCAGCCAGCGTAGGTCTGGATCAGGCCCTAAATACCTATAGGAACTATAAGAACCTAACAAAATTTTAAACGTTCCACAATAATAAAAAAGAGATAAAAATATTGAAAAAAGGTAGAAAGCTCAAAAGATTAAATAAATTAAAACACACAAGGTGGCAAATGTCACAGTGGGGAGCAGCTCAAATATCTGTAGATTACTGTAAAACTACATATGACTAAATACAAGAGAACTAACTTACCACGAGATGCAGCAAGCAGGAGGTTGAGCGCCTACAGAAGAACCCTAGATATATACTAGGTAGATACACCTAGCTAGTACAATGGTAATTAAATTGTATTTAATAATATCATAATATAAAAATACACATGAAAAGTAGACAATTATCTATATATATAAAAGCCATTCTGCTCCTCACCCGTCATATGCATGCGCAGTAGCATCCACACGTTGTGATGCTACTGCGCGTGCTCCAACGGTTAGGAGCAGAATAAAAAAAAAAAGCTTCACCAGGAAGAGGAGAGACACAGGCAGAGGGGAGAGATAAGCATAGGAGAGAGACAGGCAGAGGAGAGAGACAGGCAGATGAGAGAGACAGGCCGAGGGACAGGAAAAGCAGAGGAGAGAGACAGGCAGAGGAGAGAGACAGGCAGAGGAGAGAGATAAGCAGAGGTGAAAGACAAGCATAGGAGAGACACAGGCAGAGGGGAAAGACAAGCAAAGGTCACCACCCCCGACCCCCTGTGGCTCTACTCACCGCAGGTCTCACTAAAGTCTTTCTTCCCTCTTGCATCGGTCCTGCAGTTCCTGGCTCCACCACACGGAACGTAAAGAATGGGTGCATGTTTCTCGGGGACACATAATGCGGTGCACAGAGATCACAATCTGTGAGGAGAGAGCCGGGCAACAGCAGGACAGAGAAGATGCAGGGGAGGGAGAGAGACAAGCAGAGGGGAGAGACAGGCAGAGGAGAGAGACACAGGCAGAGAAGAGAGACAGGCAGATGAGAGAGACACAGGCAAAGGAGAGAGACAGGCAGAGGAGAGAGACAAGCAGAGGGGAGAGAAACTGCTATAGAGGGAGAGAGTCTGCAGAGTGGGAGCTAGAGACATGATGGGATTACTTGGGGTCTATTGGCACATGGGGCCTGATCCAGACCTACGACCGCAATCGCCCGTGAGCGTAGCGTATGTTTGCCCGGGCGTATAAACTTTCACGCCCATAACACTCCCATTGATTGTACCTACTTACGGCGGCTGAACCCTACCCTAAGTTTTTCCAGCGTACGTGCGAATTTTCGTACCGATACGCTGGTCGTACTGGGCTTAGCACGCCCATACTGTACAATTTAAATGGCTATCCCCGCCTCTGTGTAGTAACTCGAGCGTCCAGACTATACCATACAAAACGCACGCCCCTTGGGCGAAAAATACGCAGAAAATACACTCGCTGTACGCTCATGTCCTTCGGACAACCGGAAGTTGTCATACTGCACATGCGCAGTGCTTTTTTTGCCCGATTTTTCGCTTACGATCGGCGTACTATCGCTTGCGGCCGTAGGTCTGGATCAGGCCCATGATGAGGAATACTGTGGGGGCTGGACACACATGATGGAGAATACGGTGGGGACAGGACACACATGATGGGGAATACTGTGTGGGCCTGCCACACATGATAAGAATACTGGAGGGCTCAAGACATATGATAAGGGATAATGTGGGGACTGGAGACACATGATGGGAATACTGCGAACTGGAGAGATATGCTGGGGAATATTAGGGAGCTGAAGACATATGCTGGGGAATGTTGGGTAGCTGAAGACATATGCAGGGGAATATTGGGAAGCTGATGATGGGGAATACTAAGGGGCTGAAAACACATGATAGGAATACTGTGGAGGCTTGAGACACATGATGGGAATACTGTGGGCTGGACACACATGATGGGGAATACTGCGGGGGCTGGACACACATGATGGGGAATACTGTGGGGGCTGGACACACATGATGGGGAATACTGTGGGGGTTGGAGACACATGATAAGAATACTGGAGGTCTGGAGACATATGATAAGGGATAATGTGGGGACTGGAGACACATGATGGGAATGCTGGGGAATACTGGGAACTGGAGAGATATGCTGGGGAATATTGGGCAGCTGAATACATATGTTGAGGAGCTGAAGACACATGATGGGGAATACTGGGGGGGCTGAAAACACATGATGGGAATACTGGGGGGCATAACACATGATGGGAATACTGGGGGGCTGTAGACACATGATGGGGAATAATGAGAGCTGAAAATACATGATGGGGCATACTGGGAGCTGGAGACACTTGATGGGGGATACTGGGAGCTGGAGAGACATGCTGTGGAACACTGGGAGCTGGAGACATGCTGGGGAGTACTGAGAGAAATAGGGAAAAATTAATGGGGAATATTTTTTCCCGTCATTATGACAGGCCTTTGACTAGTAGAGAGATAATAAATAAAAAGCAATATTCAAAACATTAACACATAAAATGCTACTGGTTGATATATTCGAACCGGCCTGGTATATGTATTAACAACATCAGCTATATATTATTATATTATACAAGAAAGTGAACTTAATTAACACAATTGATACACTGGGGTAAATTAAATATGAAATATTACACTGTATAGGTGTCTGCATGTCCCTCAGGAGTTTTATAATCATCATAAGTATCTTGCCATCACTATGGTGTTATATCAGAGAATGTATGAGGCCTGACTATCGCTTTGTACAGCCAATTAAGGTATCAAATAATATATCTCAAGGTAACATTTTAAGTTAATCAAGCTATCTTATAAATTAAGCCACACAGTGTAACATTAAGAAAGTTACACAATATAGCATGTTAAGTAAATCGATCTGTCCCTCTCAGACTAGCCATTCTATCTATCCCGCTCCCCATCCTATTTATCTCTATCATGCTGCCATACTAGCAATCGCACAGTTCAGTGATCTGTGTCCCAGGAAAACAGCCTGCTTGATATTACATCAAGAGTGGGAGGGGGAAATAATCAGTGCTTTTTTGTAAGAAAAAAGTTGCCAGAACTCACATCAACTCACACACGACCAATCACAAGCCGAGCAGCGCCATCACAACCAGCGTGAGTGAAGTACACATGCATCAGACGTGACACACAAGGAGCCCGCATGCACCGTTTTAATGATTTTGCCGCCAAAACTTTTAAAACGTTTAAACTTAGAAAATCCGTCGAGAAAAGGTGCCAGAACTCCGTACCGGTGCGTTCTATGACAAAAAAAAGCACTGGAAATAATAATATCTATGCCTTTTAAAGGTTGTGGTGGATACAACTATCATAAAAGGGTAAAGTAATGTATAATACATTCCAAAAGTGTGTGATAATTCTTTATTTCTGCTTTTTCTACCTGATTTCCCATAACATTTGCAATAACCTGCTTGTTTGTTCAATTGTTGTTTACATGAAAAATGACAAAGACAAAATAATAGATCAAAAACTGTAAGGCAATAGAGCTGTAAAATACACAGCTGTCAAATTTAACAGAGGGAATGCAGGCGGTCAGTTTAAGAGATAGCAGTGAGGGTGAATCAACCGTCATCCTTGTTCTGTGTTCCTCATGTGTGGACCTTACAAATTATGATGTGGGAATATCCTGTTTTATCTTTCATCATATTGCACTGTTGACTCTTATCTCACCATGGCATACAACACTATGTGTTACAACAAGAGAAAAACACGCTATCTTTATAATTTAAAGAAATAAAGAAATAAATTAATAAATTGTTTTGTCTTAATAAAGAAATATTTGAAATACATATTTGTCTAATGCCCCATAGATCAGTAAGGGCTATAAAATGAGTAATGAACATCTAAAAAAACCAAATAATTGAACAATATTTTCATTTAAACATTACGCAAACGCTACCAAAATTCTTTTATTTCACTTTAATTCTCAGGAAAATTTCCAAATGATCCTAATTCCTTTTATGTTGGCAGTGATCATGCACAGGGCCGCCTTCAGAATTTGTGGGGCCTGGGACACATCTATGTGCCCCCCCTCTATGTGACATCCTCAGTGACATCCCATGGACCTGCGCTACCATTTGGCCGATGTGCAGGGGAATCCACCAGGGAGGCCCATTACTTCCTACAGAGGTTCCCTAAGTCAACCTTTATCTCAATACATTGATTATCTCCTGCAACCTCTGATACAAGCTACACCCAGTTATATCAGGGATACCACAGATTTTCTTAAACATTTATGAAAAGCTAACTCATTAGCGGGACTGTGTCTTTTGGTTACTTTGGACTTTAGTAGCCTATATACTAGTATTCCCCATCATGAAGGTTTGCAGGCCATAAAGGAAGCAGTTGAGGGATCTTTGCTTTATGAGGGACTACTGGTGGAATTGCTCATGTCAATTATAACATTCATTTTAACCAAGAATTATTTCTTATTTCAGCACACGTTTCCCTTACAATTGCAGGAGACTGCTTTGGGGTCTAATATGGTCCCTGCTTACGCAAATCTTTTCATGCACAAGTATTAGTCACAATGGGCCTGATCCAGAACAACGCATCAGAGCGAATTTACGCATGGCGTAGACGTAAAATCGCCTATTTCTAAGTACTGCGCATGCGCACCATAGAAAATACGCTCATTGCGCAAGGCACATTTCTTTTAAGTTTAAAAAAACACGTTCTCCCCCCGCCTGCCTTGCCGCCACAGCCCATGTGTAAAAAAAATCAGTGAACTCATGGCCGACAGGGCATACTACCGATAGTAGAACTACAGGCGCAAGACATGCTAGCGCTTGTAGCATGTAGCACTCCTTAGGGATAATCATAGAACTAGGAAACAAATCTCATCTGAGCAAGATCTTTTTTTCTTAACAAAATATAATTTTAAAGCTGGAGATATTAAGAGTATTATCCGTAGGAATTCACATATCCTAAAGATGGATGGTCATTTGGGCCGTTTATTTCAAGACATGCCCAAGGTGATCTTCAAAAAACGCGTAATTTGAAGGACACTTTGGTACATAGTTTTCTGAAACGGGATGTAACAATCAATGTAGGAAACTGGCTTCCAGAAAAACCAAAAAGGTTTTTTCAGATGTGCACAGTCGAAATGTACAATGTGTAAATTCTGTAATCATAAAGTAACCCAATTCCATTTCACCAATAACACTGAATCTTTCGACATTAGAAGTTTTATAACCTGTAGAAGTTCATATGTAATTTATCAGATTAAATGTATTTGTGGCCTGCTATATATTGGCAGGACTACAAGGCAGTTACATATTCGTTTTTCTGAACATCAACGAAACATTATCAATAATAAACCTCACTTCCTATCTAGACATGAGGGTAAGATTGAGTCTATTACAATTGTTGGAGTGGAAACTGTGTCTAAAACAGAGTGACCAGTATTTAAAGTTATGTCAGTGTGAATCATATTGGATTTTTCGTCTTAATACTCTCACCCCCTCTGGTCTGAACGACACATTTGAACTTAATCACATTTTCCGTAAATATATTTTTTATGGTTTAAACTTTTGTCCCTTTTCTTTTACATTTTCTATATTCATATGTCTTTTTCTTCTAATTTTTTATTGCTGCTGAGTTTTTATATTTTCATTTTTATTATTTTACATATTTGTCAGTTTTTGTTGTATTTATTTTCGTTTTTTGCAACGGTTACATTATTTTATTTGTTATTTTATTTAGTATGTACTGTATTTTTAAATCACTGTGCTTAGTTTCTGCTAGCTGCAACATCGTAGCTTGTAGCATATGGTGTTACTACATTGATTATGGCAGCTGCATTAAACTAATTGATCACATGTGAGTTTAAATAGAGGTCCAAACCGAACACTTCATTTATTCCTTCTGATGAAACCAGCATGTCTGGAGAAACGTGTAAAGGATCTTATTCCTGGATATACTGCTTTTAAATTCTTGCCTTCGGAGAGTTTCTGTTAAGCATATCTGCTATTTACACTTAGTATCACCACCGGCTCTGCTATATACATCTATCAGCCTTCCCCCTCCCCAGCCGGGGCCTGCCGAAGGAGAACCCGCTACTGATTCACCTGGTATTCCATCTCCCAGCCATCTCTCCCCATAGGGGATTGAGAGTAATCAGCTGTCGTTGGAGCCTACCGAAGGAAAGCCCGCTACTGATCCATCTGGCATTACTACCTTCAAGTCATCTCTCCCCATAGGGGATCGGGAGGTATCAGTTGGTGCCGGCATATCCGATTATATTATCAGCGGCTAGCATTCAATAAGGGACTCTTGTGTATGTGCTGCACGGTGTCTGTGTCAGTCATTCACCGCACATCAAGATTTATTCCAGCTATTTCTGCAGTACAGCCTACATCTTGAGACATGTTCTCTGCCTCTATTGCGGACAATCCCTTCATTTATATTTGTTGGTGACTGACACACCATACAGCTACCTCTGTAAGCCGCTCTTATTCCAATTTCAGCTACAGCCACAATATCGGATTCTACTAAGTAGTAAGTTCTATATATTCTTTAGACTGCTGCCACAATTATTGACATTGTCTATGAGCCTATTATTACGGAGACGCCCGTTGTATAGCATCTTAAATCTCATGTTTGGAACTAACAGTTAACGTTGACAGAACTATCTGCCATCTTATGCTGGTGGAACTAGCGATTTCTCTCATTATTGTGGATACAATCTTAATGTTTCAAACATTGGATACTAATTAGTATTCCTAATCTGTGGTCTATAGACTTTGTGTTACCTATTAACCATATTAATTGTGATCCAGAGCTCTCTTGCAGATATCCATTATTGTTATTTAATTGTTTTATATGTCTAAATAAATTTTTTTTGTATACATCTAAATATACTAGAAGTGCTCACTATTTCTTTTTATCTATTTTTCTTAAGAGGGGCATATTTCACCCCTATAGCGAGCTGCTGCAGTATATATTGGACCTTAGAGGTGTGTTGCTGCACACAGTGCCCTTGTATGATATACATTTTTACTATCGGCAGCATGCCCTATTACAAAAGCTTACACATGGCCATTTAGTAAAAAAAAAAAAAAAATACAGTGCCCGCTCCCTAAAATTAAAAAACGCTTCACGTGCCCCCCCAAAAATGAATAAAACACATTGCACAAGTCCCACATAAAACATAAATAATAATGCCACCAGTGCCCCATAAGATATAAATAATAATGCCACCAGTGCCCCATAATAAATAAATAATAATGTATTTCTTATGGGGCAATGGTGGCATTATTATTTATGTTTTATGTGGCACTTTACTAAATGGCCATGTGTAAGCTTTTGTAACAGGGCATGCTGCCGATGGTAGTTCTACAAGTGCTAGCATGCCTTGTCATTCATGGGCATGCTTGCGCCTGTAGTTCTACTATCGGCAGTATGCCCTGTCGGCCGGGAGTTTATTTATTTATTTTTTTACACATAGGCTGCAGCGGCGGGGCAGCCGGGGGAAGGGGTTCATTTTTAACTTAACAGTGTTTTTTTTTTGTTTTTTTTTAAGCTCCGGTGAGCTGCCTCTACAATTCCACCAGCTCTGAGCTGGTGGAATCGTAGGGCTTTTTCCGCATGCAGTGGAGTATTTAAATGAGAAAAGCGGAGCACACCCCCATTTGCAGTCGGAATCGGAAGCTGGCGGATACCATAAACTCCGCCAGCAATCCGACTTCCTTCCGCATGTAGCGCATACGCAGTCCCTTTAAAAAGCATCGCATCCGTGTGAATTTCACACGGATGCGATACTCTGAATCTGGTCCCAAGTTCTTGTAAAATTGAAGAGGATGCAAATAACTCCAACTGATAAAAGTAAAAGCCTTTAAAACACAAATAAAATATTCTCTTATTTACATTCAGAATAGTCCTTTCCTGAACTAGTCCAAATGAAAATAATGAGTAATGTGAATAGATAGACATAACTTAATATAGCCAAAACAATAAAACATTAAGCAATAATCAAACAGTGTCTCTGTCCACATGTTTGTAACAATTACTGTATGTGAACATTCTTGCTATTATTTTCATATTAACTATGTGTGTAGTTATTTTGGGCCATTGTATTCTTACATTATTTAAAACATGCATGTGTCATGTACATGTTCTTATCAAGTTCCACCTAGAATGTTTGTTTATGTGATTGAGGTAAGCTGCTCACTTTGGGGCAGATCCAGACGTATGGTTTTTATGGCGGCCGTATGCATAAGAACGGCATTTCTGCCATTCTGTGCATGCATTGGGCAGATGTTGCCCAGCGCAATAGTTTATTCAGGGTGCCCTGGATCGGGCGTTCGTAACTACAGCATAGTTACAGATGAAGGGGCGTGCAGCACCATAACTAAGCTGTAGTTACGGAAGGTAGACAGGGGGAGGGAGGGAAATTAGGAAGGGAGGGCTGGGTTAGGGGGTTACGATTTGTTTCCTGACGTAATAACCCACTGTTACGCCGGTTGAAGTTAAGGTAGCCTTCAGCCGGCGTAACAGTGGGTAAATATGCGGGGGCAGGGATAGTGTCGGCGGGTAGTGCTTATGAGCAACACTGGCCGTGCTTACGAAGCTCAGGCCATTTGAGAATATATTGAGAATATATACACTAATAACTGCACATACAATAAAGATGATAATATAAGTTTCCAACAGCATTATTTTAGCTCTCTTTACTTTTTCCATATAACTTAGCTTTTATTATTTTCTTCTGCCTGGTGAAATCATGGAACAAAATATAACAGAGTGTCAGCTGATATGTAAATTTATGCAAATTTGAATGTGCAGCTAAATTGCACAACAAATAATTGTTAATGAATGCAGGCAAAATCTCAGCTTTTCACGGCCTCCAATTAAATTAAATTTACACTCAGACAAAATTCCTGTGCCAAATGCCTAAGCAGTATTCTCACTCAGGTTCAGTCATAAAGATCAAATTTCATCAAGTTATGGCAAAATTGAGATACTTAATTAAGTTGCAATGTTACTTCATCAGAAGCTCTTTTCTATTACAGGATACAGGCTAACATGTTAACAATACCCAGCTTCTGTAAGACATATACTTTGCTGACAGGAGAGGAAACTATGGGTCAGTCATGCTGATTTATATGCAGTCTTTTACCATTGTACAGGTCTTGCTACATCTTGGTCTTCTACAGTTTGCTATTGCATATAGCACACAAATACTGTAATTTAGAGTTCAGCTAGGGGACATCACATTTTAACACTAATTCAGTTTACACATTTTAAGTGTGTCTTCCCTTGCAGTTCACTGTGGAATTTAGATAAAAATGTTTGCTAATTTGTTGTTGGTGTCTTAGTCCCACAGAGATCATTCATCTTCATACCAGTAAAATAAATGTTTCTTTTATTTCTGTTGATATTTACCAAAAGGGCAAGCATTGTTTATTTCTATTAAAACTGACCCACATGCAGGTAGGTCGCCGTCCATTACCTTGGCACTCTACAGGGGATGGGATGGGGGGAGCATCATATCTAGAACATTCCTGATCCAGTGGCTGCTAAACAACAGCATAACAAATTCACTGTCTGTTTGTTGCCTCTATTCCTGAACCATATGGTGTGTAACAATATGGTGTGAAATTGTGTAACTTGAAAGCTGGAACGTCTGTAAAATAATCTGTTTAGGATTTGTACACTTTTTTCAGTATGGTATCTGTGAGTAGAGAATATATTTCATTTTGTAACAAGAATAATCTGTAAGCCTCCCATGTGTGACGGATGTCACCAAACTATGCCACCTCACCTTGGCATTGTAAAAATTGGTAAATCAACAACTCACAAGTCAGGCGCTTACCTTCTGCCTTCGGCACAACACCTCAACTAGGTGCTACATGAGACTGCTGGAAAAGACATGCCTTGACTTCAGGCCATACATAATCAACTGAAGAGTACATTAGCCACCACCTGTGGCAAGTTTACCACAATAATCAAACCTGCTCTCAAAGACAACCAACCAGGTGCTCTCCTTCTGCCTTTGGCACAACACCTTGACTAGGTGCTATGTGAGACCACCCACTGAGACATGCTTTAACCTCAGGTCATACATAATCAACTGCAGAGTACATTAGCTAATTGTTGACCTCGGCTCACCACCAACTTTACCACAATAATTCAACTTTATTTCTGCAACATAGACAAATTC
>WWET01002979.1:15218-35828 GCA_011038615.1 Limnodynastes dumerilii | reverse complement strand
ATATATAGCAATATTAGTTTCATTTGGGAGTTTGACCCCTCCCTAACATGGCCGCTGCATGCTTTTCAAATGCAAGAGTATCTTAATACAGACCTCCTGAGTACACATATAGCAAATGGATAGGGACTCACCTACAGGAGGTGCCTTGACGCTGGGCAGGTGAGCTTAACCCAACATATCTATATTGTGAACTAAACCTCCTTTTTATTTATGTGCTGACACATAGTGTTATATAATGCCTATTTGGAGCGCCGGACCTCTGTTTTGTTCCTTGTAGATATATATATATATATATGGTCACTCTTGCAATTACCCAGTGGCCCAAAGTTGGGACTCTGACAATTTTTTGAGTTAGGACCACCAAACAGAGAAGCCTTGTAAGTGGCTGGTGGCTTATCGTATATTTCTGCAGATGTATGTATGTAACTGATTCTCTGACTTTTATTTTAAAGATAGAATGTCATGGTTTGTTACTGGGTAATTGCAAGAGTGCCAGGCCTTTTTGTATTTGTGTAAACTATCCTTACCTTGAAGCACCTGCATTATATTACCTTATAAAAGGTAGGGACATTAGTCTTAAAATTTAGATTAAAAAAAAAGAAAATGATGAGTTTACCAAGAACATAGGGGCCCAGAAATGGGTAAAGTGCTAGAGAAAGGGTCATAATCAGAATGGAAGGAAGGAGAGAGCTGAAGAAAGGAATTAAGGAGAGATATTGGGAGTATAATGTTATTGCAAAGAGGAACTTGACTTTATTTCATTTGGGTAACTGAAAATAACCACAAAAAAGTTGAGTCCCTACTCTACATCATAAACTTATATTACAGAAAATAAAAACTTTTTTAGTTACAATTTTAAGGTGTCTGCTTTACACAGCTGGGACCGGATTCACAACAATGAATTTTTATACTTACGTGCCTAGATATCCGTGCCGAGATACTACGCATGCATAGTAACTTTTTACACTATCTACATAGTAGCTGAAATCAGCTGCTCTATGTAACTGCCACTGCAGCTCATACAGGAACCTTTGTATGATCTGCCTGCTGGTCATCATAGTGAGGGGGATGTCTGTGCCGCATCCCCCTGCTTACAATGGTCCCCCCATTACCTTCCCTTGTTGCTGGACATGGTGCCGCCCCTTCATATTTTGTGGGGGCGAGATGCCCCTTCGTCCCACCCATTCCGACGCCTATGATCCCTACTCTAACCCCCCGTTTTAAGACTCTAATCCTCCCTTAACCACAGCCTAACCCAAAGTTTTGCTTAACCATAGCCTAACCCTAACCCTAACCTTCCCCCTAAGACTAAAAGTCCACAGAGAGCTTACTCACCTCTCCTGCAGTGAGTCCAGCGTCGCTTTCGAAAATGAAATTGCCCATTAAAAAAAGAAGCTCTAGATCCCTATATCAATACAAAGTAATAAGCCAACCAAACCTCTACACTAGCAATTTTGATAAAAATAACAAATTTAATAATAAAATTATTGCTTATTGCATAGCATTTACACTTAATAAATTAACTTATTTAATATGTAATCACATGTAATTTCAGGTTTTTAAAACAAATATAATGGACAAAAAAGTGTAGCTATTTTAATTAAAGATGCTTGGGCCATAATGAAATGTATGTTTAATAACAGTGGCTGTTTTGTCATAATATAATTTAATTATGTTTATTATTGTTATGTGCTTCATTTGAACACTAGTACTTGAAATCTTATAAATATATTGGCAATAACAGTAGTTAATAATACATTGCTTCTGAAGATTATCCAGTACAAGGGGTAATTGGGGTTTAAGATAAAAAAAAAAACATCTTTCTAATAAAAATAGGCATATACTACAATATGATTTATTAAGAAATATTCCTCTAATTCTGTCCTTCTGATAACCTACTTGCCTGCAGCTCGCTCAATAGGGAATTAAACATTACTGTAGACAGGAATTCCTGCAGCTAGAAAACAAAAGTAAAACATGTAGCCACCCCCACAAAGCCTGCTCTAAAGAAGAAGAGGCAGGACTATCATTTAAGAGGGATCCTTGGTAAGTACACATTCCAGTAAAAACACATATCATAATATTGTTGATCTGTGATGTTTAGGAGTTTCCAAATTCAAATGATACAGGGCAGATTCTGACAATTCTAAGTATCGTTTGACAGAACAGACTCAAAAGATTTGAGAGCTATCTAACAATTATCTAGTGATTTAAAGGATAATCCTCAGATATCACTCCAGTGTGTGCCCTGCTTAACAGTAATAACACAGAAACAGCAAGGTGGGCAAAGCCCATAATGAGAAGTACAAGATGGAATTGTCCTTGGAACTTACATTCTATATAATAAAGGATATGCACAGTTTAACAAACCAAGCACTTCAGTAACAGAGACTGGAACTTTTGTGGCTGAAGTACTTGGTTTTTTCGGGAATACATTTTGGGTTATTTATCTAAAGCAACAAACCAATGGGCTTAAAGCTAGGCAGAAGTAATCACCCTTAAGGTTAAGGTGTCATTGTTATCTTCATCGCCCTTATCACTGTTGGTTACTGTATTTCCCCATTTAGACAAAAAATGGGTCTAAAAATCAGGTGCGTCTTATACAGGGGATGCAACACTGAACTTACCTTTGCTGTCCCTCCGGTGGTCCCTCCGGCAGTGTTAGACTCTCTCCCATGCAGCTGTGACTCAGACTGTCTTCGTCGTGGTGCGAGCTGTACAATGACGTTGCGCGACCTTAGGTCACGCAACGTCAGTGTACAGCGTGCACTGCGAGGGAGACAGTCTGAGTCAGAGCTGCATGGGAGAGAGTCTAACACTGCCGGAGGGACCACCAGAGGGACAGCAAAGGTAAGTTTAGTGTTGCATCCCCTGATCCCTTGTATAAGATGCACCCAATTTTGAATTAAGTAAGGCTAAAAATAATATTAAAAAAATACATTTAACATTTTTTTTTTATTTAGGCTCCAAAAATGGAGTGCGTGTTATACAAGGGAGCGTGTTATACATGGGGAAATACGGTATAACATTGCCCGTCACAATATATGAACTCATCCCCATTGGAATCCACCATGACAGTTTCTGATTGGGATTTGCGCCAAACGTGTTTATCATAAAATGAGCTGTTCATTTAATGATATTTTTGGTGGTTAGTCTCCTATACCGATGACTCACAGGGTTCCCAGCTGCGCTAAATACTCCTTTCCGAATACACACTCGAGGGTGGGCAGCTATGCACAGGATTATTAATTTGTACAAGGGTTCCAAATTGCTTTTTTTCCTTCCATGGACTGCCTTAGGTGCTAATTTGTACATTATCATTTATGTAATCATCTAGTATGATTTAGTATGTAGCTGTAATGGGGCAGGGGTTGATGAAATATTCTCTGTAAAGCGCTAAGTAACCTGATAGCGCTATGTAATAACCTGTTAATAAATAATACACTGTGCAATGGCTAAGGAATTGTGTGTACTTACAGCACAATTGTAAGTCAGAGCCTTTATACTAAGGACTGTAGTGCTGAGCATATTACAAAATATAATGATTACTGTGTATTAATGCCTTGTAGATTGTACAGCACCACCTTCAAACACAATTCACTGTGCAGCTACTATACTATTTTAGACAGCACAGTTTCTGCTGTTTTACAACTTAATCCTAACTCAGGACCGGATTCACAACTAAGTTTTTTTTAAAGTTACGTGTCTATTTCTAAGTGCTGCGCTAATGTGCAATCTACGTAGTGTTTCGTTACATTGATTGCGTACATGCGGTCTTAAAAGAAATGTCTATTAGTTTACAGCACAGCTACAACCAGTAAGCGTCCTCATCAACTATCAACTGAGGGCTTGTCTCGGCTCAACTCAAAACCCCCAAATTAGGATCTGACAGATAACCTGAAATCCAAACCACTCATCTCTAAGATAGATAGATAGATAGATAGATAGATAGATAGATAGATAGATAGATAGATAGATAGATAGATAGATAGATAGATAGATAGATAGATAGATAGATAGATAGATAGATAGATAGATCAACACCATGCACAGTTCTTTTTTTTTACAATATTGATTAAAAAAAAAGAGTCATCCACAATGAGTCCTGGTATATTATATGTATTATACTTTCATAGCTACTGCTTAAAACAAATTATGCCTTATTGCTTTTAATAAGAAATTTCTCCTTGTTAAATACTAGTAAATTCCGTGGTATTTTGAATTCTCTATGGAATGCCCCATATAATATGAGCAATTTTTTTACAAGCTGTAATGCAATAGTTTCTACAGTTTTCACAACTACATTTTATATGCATACTTATTTAAATGATTTTTTATAAATATTAAGCAGTAGGTAGATATATTGTTGATATTTACATAAGACAGAATTCTAGGTAAGCATCTTTTCTTTTTGTATGTAACAATTTATATGACTTGCATAGATTACCTCATTTCATCACACTTTTTTGCATGATCACTAAAATGATTGGTTCTGCTTTAAACATTATGTGTCCACTTGATGTCACCATTGAGCTGCAAATTTTTAATTGAAAAAGTAAAAAGAAAACAAAACGAAAAAAATGATGTTTCTAAATCAATGGATGCACACAAATCCACCAAAACATTTGAAATAACACAGAAAACATAACCAGGGGCTAGATTTTTTTAACTCGATTTCAAATCATCATTTGAAATCGCTGGACATCGGCATAGTTTTTTCATTTTAAATCCCTGAATTTATTATGCCGATTTAAGTCTAACGATTTCAAAACTACAGCGATGTCTGTTTATTCGTCTAAGGGTTTATTCGCCACGATTAAGCTTGTAATCGCGGCAAATGAACCCTTTTAAAATCGCCAGACATTGTGGTTGAATGTGTAAAAAAAAAAAATGGCTGCCGCGGACAGTGCAGTTCCCATTCTCCGGGAAAAATGTCCTTTCGACTCAATTGATACGCTATGTTGTTAACATTGCCTGCTATGTAAATAGCTGTTATCCTCTCAAGTTCCTTTTCTGCCCAGTGTTTCTGTCAGGAGAGCCTTGCTTTTGGTTCCCCCATGACGGCTGATGTAGGCAACCACTGCCTTGTTGTCCGACTGGATGAGTAAAGGCTTCTGTGAGAGAAAAGAATGAAATATTAAACAGGCTTCCTTTACTGCTCCTAATTCTCTTAGATTGGAATGACTTTCGCTCAACTGAAAGTTCCCTGCGCTATCTGTGAGTGACAAATTGCGTCCAATCCCCTGGAGCTTGCATCTGTGATTACTTCTACAGGATTCTGATGCTTGAACTTTTTGCCTTTTGCCAAATTTTCCGTATTTATCCACCACAAGAGATCATCTCTTACCACAGGAGATAAGGACTCAAGTTGATCCAGTCCTTTTGGGTCTTTGTCCCATTGTTCTAAGAAACATGATTGTAAAGCTCTCATATGAAGTTTTGCCCATGGAACCGCTTCTGTAGATGAGGACATAAGACCCAATAATCTCATACAGTCTCCACAGAAACCCATGGTTGTCTTCTGATTTGAAGTACCAGATTTTTTAATAGCAAAAAACTTTTTCTTCAGCAGTGTCTAGGATCATCTAGAAGATGAGACTTTTTCAGGTTTAATACCCAACCAAAAGTGTTGTAGTACCTGAGTGACTCTGTTTGTCCAACTTACTGCTTGGTTCGTCCAGGTAAGGCCATATCAGTATTTCTTCTGACCTGAGACTGGGTATTAAAACCTTTGAAAAAGTTCTTGGAGAGGTAGACAAACCGAACGGAAGTGCTCTGAATTGATAGTGTTGTTGAAAAATACAGAATCTTAAATACCTTTGATGTTCTAGAAGAATGGGAACATCGAGATAGGCGTCTTTTAAGTCTATGGAGGTGAAATACATGTCTTTGTGAAGCCCTGCAATAATAGTTCTGATAGACTCCATTTTGAAGTATCTTACAAAGAGAAACTTGTTTAACTTCAAATCCAAAATGAGCCTTAAACCCCCAGAATGTTTTCTAACAATAAATATTCTGGAATAACACCCCTTCCCTCTCTGGGCTAAAGGAACTTTGGAAATTACCTTTTGAAGATCGAGATTGAAGATTATGTCCTTTAGAGAATGATTTTCTGTTTTGATGTTTGCTTGAATTCCAGGGCGTAACCCTGAGCAGTAATCTTTAACACCCACCGATCCGTGATGGCTTGACTCGTCTGGCTGAAAAAGTTCCGTGATCTTCCTCCCACTGCCAGCTGTGGAAGGGAACTTAGAGGTCTGGCATCATTGAGTGGGGGGCCGAAAAAATGTATTTTCTCTTCCCCTGAAGGCTCGAAAATTTTGACGAGAGAGACCCGGTTGAAATTTTCTTAAATATGACCTACCAGGCCTATATAATCTAGCCTCTCTGTTTTCAGACTGGGAGGGTCTGTATCCTCTAGAAGAATAAGGCTTCCTTGCTGGTTTCTCTGTGGGAAACCAAGCAGATTTTCCACCTGATATCTTGGTAATTATTTTGTGAAGTTTAGGACCAAACAAATATTCTCCAGCAAAAGGTAACGCTAAAAGTCTTGCCTTTGATTGTGCATCAGCTGCCTAAGGTCTTAGCCAGAGCGCTTTCCTGGTTGACACTGCTGTAGCAATAGCTCTTGAAGTTAATTTAATACCATCCATAGATGCCTCGCAGATAAATTCTGTAGGATCTGCATATCTTGTACAATTTTCAGAAGATTGGTATGTTTTATACCGTCTGTAAGTCGTTTCTCGATTTCATTCATCCACACGTGCAAAACTCTAGAAGTGACTGCTGTTGATACTGCAGGTCTGAGGGCTGAACCTAAGACTCTATGTTGCTTCTTGAGTGAGACTTCCATTCTGCAGTCCATACAATCTTTAAAAGCATTGGCATCCTCGAGAGGTAATGTTGTTCTTCTTGGGATTCTCTAGATAGCGGAATTGATCTTCGGTGCCTCTTCCCATCTAGTAATATCTTCAGCGGCAAACGGATAGGTTTTTGACATTTTGTTACGAGACAAAATCTTCTTGTCTGGCTGTTTCCATTCTTCTGCTATAATCCCTTTTACAACCTGTGAAACAGGAAATTTTCTCACCTTCATAACATGCTCCTTGAAAATTAATTCTTGGAATTGTACATCCTCTTTAGCCTCTTGGATATTCAGGGTCTTTTTTAATAAGTCTAAGCAAGTTATCTATCAATGCAGGGCTTAAAGAATCCTCTTCCTTGGAGGCTATAGATTCTACCTCTGACACTTCACCTGGTATATATACCCCCTCTTCAGGATCTGATTGTTCTGACAGATTCAAAATGGAAATTCTGCTGCTTAAGTAAACATACTGCAAAAATATTTTTTTGCTTTTAAACCTAAGATAATTTATTAGAATGTCAACTTGCTATGCGGTTTTTTAAATGCTGAATCTTATGTATGAAAATGATCGTAGCGTATAATATGTTAGTTGTAGCTATGACAACCAGTATGTATATAAGTGTTTGTACCCCACGCCCCCTGATGAAGTCCCCGTGACGAAACGTGGTGGGGTGGGCTTTAAACATCTCTTACCCTGAACCAGCTGACACTTGTGAAAGCTCTCCACGTGGATCCTATTTGGTCTAACCCCGTACATCTAACCCAGGACGCTGAACCGAGACGGGAAGGATATTCACAAGACCGCTGAGTATATTTTATATATGAACTATCAAGATAGACAATTGGTACTTGCATTTGATTGAAAAAGTTGCGGGCAGAACAATGGGCGCACTCCCGCAGCACGCATCTGCAACTGTGAAACACAGCATGTTCATATAAAACCTGCGCACGTGACACTCAAGCATGTACCTCCTCCTCCTCCCTATGAGGGAGGGGAAAAGAAAGATTTATGTATTAACTCTGTTTGTCCTGATCTTACTAATGCGTCTGTAAATGGTGAACTGTATACTATAAATGTTGTTAGTGATATTTAAAGTAGTGCAACTGATTCAGAGTTAAGAAGAGAGGAAAGTCACACCTGGGCAAACCATGTTGATTCAGGGGGAGTCAAGTTAATTGTATTGTTTGCATGCAGGGATATATCTTTGAATTTTTTTACTGCACACAGATACTGACCAGCTTTACTTTTAAATTGATATTTAGACTTGGGTTTAGGAAACATCAACTCTCATCTCTAATACTGTTTGCAACAGAAGAAATATGACTCCCCTGCAATCAACATGGTTTAGCCAAGGAGTAACTTTCTGTTGGAATATGTGAATATGTACAACAGACTGTCGGTTTATTCATATGCATGTACTTACTTTGGAGGAACAACAGATGGCGATATATTGAAATACATGTGTATTGTTTGTCTGCTGTATATTCCTGTACTTGCTTGCACTTCCTGTTTTACATGTGTGTTCTAGTAAAAAGTCTCAAAGTGAAAGGAAGGTGAGCCATGGAGCTCATGTTGTAGACATGTTGTATTTAAGTTACTGATGTTTGTCATCCTTATATTGATCTTGTTACCCAGTACTATATAAAGAAGTTATACTTTACAAAATTGGTCCTGTCTGATTGCAATGTAACTCCTGTGATGATCTTATATGTATGAAGCCTCCCGCTGCACACCTATGGTATTTCCTCGCCACACTTTCCTCTCTTATTTTCAATCTCTGAATCAGGTACATAGCCAGGTTATATCCAGTGTTAGAGGATGAATTAGCTAAGGGTAATATGGAGCTTAGCGATAAGGAATATGAACGCTCATTAATAACTGCCCTTGCTCAAATAATTCAATTGCAAGTGAATCACATTATATATAGGAATGGAGGACAAGAGCGCTATATTATGGAAAGGGGGCTAGATAAGCAGCTCAAACTTGCCTAGGGATACCACCGGTTCCCTACAGAAAATACAATTGGAAAACAAAAAGATTGGCGTGTGAGCGCTAAACCAGAAAAGGTAATAATAAATGCTCAATACTTTAAGAGTATTGGGCTCTAAATGAAACCGGTTAGAACACAATAACCCCTAGCTAAATAAATATTCAATAAATATACTGGTAAAAACAGTGTAGTGAACTCCAAAAAAGGGACCAATAAAAACAAAATCTCTACTGGCTAAAAACTCTAATATTAAATAAATAATAAACAATACAAGGGAAGGTGGTTAACTGTGTAAAAGTAAAAACAAGGAAGATGGGGGAGATTAAATAAATATGTGGGGGGGAAATAAATCAAATAATAAATCAAAAGTGAATCAGGTGAAACGAAAATAAATGGGAACTGGGTTGGGAAATTAATATATATACTCAAAAAGTAGGGTCTAAACCAAAAACTCAGACATATTTCATACAGTATAAAACAATGTGTATAAAGTGGGCAGTGGAATAAAAAGATTCTTGTGTAAACGAGGTCTTAAAGGCTAGAGTACCGCTGTGAGTGAATGTTCAGTTTAGCTGGAATGTTTGATACAATGCAAGGTATTTCCAATAAAGATCCTGGTGAATGTATCCTTCGTATCCTTCTTCTAATGTAGTTAGAATGTAACGCTTACAGTCTGAAATAAAAGTACTTGTGTATGAACATGCAGAGTCTTAAAAGCTGGACTACCGCTGTTTATCCTTCTTTCAAAAAAGCTAAGTCTTTCTTCCAATAAAAACTCAGTCACTCACAGTTTTGGTGTCAGAATCCTTGTATGTCAACGTGAAGGTTCTTAAAAAGCTGGAATCCGCTGTAGGATAAGTCTCTGCCGCGTATAAATGGTCAGCGTTGATAGTTGTCACGGGAACAGTAAACAGATCCTTTGGTAGCGTCGGAAGGGGAATCCCCGCTCCCCGCTGGGCTCTGACTCACTCGTGTAGAAAGTGTAGGCAGACGCTCCAAAGGTAAAAATATAGAGTTTATTAGAGAAATAAATAGATAATACAAAATGGCAATATAGAAAAAAGTAGCAATATAAAAAACTGCACTGGAAACCCACCAGTTTGCAGCACCGTACACTCTGAATGATGGTAAGACCCGGGTGTAATTAACCCCGTACATCTAACCCAGGACGGTTCAGCGTCCTGGGTTAGATGTACGGGGTTAGAACGTCATTTGCCTTGATAAAGAACCTCAATTGGTTTGAAACGCGTCGCCGGGGTGCCTGTTGCTTTGATCTGCATCTGTGTGATCCTCTGTGTGAGCCTCCAAGCACCGTCTCTCTGTTAATTACACCCGGGTCTTACCATCATTCAGAGTGCACGGTGCTGCAAACTGGTGGGTTTCCAGTGCAGCTTTTTATGTTATTACCTCTTTCCATATTGCTATTCTGTATTATCTATTTATTTTTCTAATAAACTCTATTTTTACCTTTGGAGCGTCTGCCTACACTTTCTACACGAGTGAGTCAGAGCCCAGCGGGGAGCGGGGATTCCCCTTCCGACGCTACCAAAGGATTTGTTTATTGTTCCCGTGACAACTATCAACACTAACCATTTACACGCGGCAGAGACTTATCTTACAGTGGATTCCAGCTTTTTAAGAACCTTCACGTTGACATACAAGGATTCTGACACCAAAACTGTGAGTGACTGAGTTTTTATTGGAAGAAAGACTTAGCTTTTTTGAAAGAAGGATAAACAGCGGTAGTCCAGCTTTTAAGACTCTGCATGTTCATACACAAGTACTTTTATTTCAGACTGTAAGCATTACATTCTAACCACATTAGAAGAAGGATACATTTACCAGGATCTTTATTGGAAATACCTTGCATTGTTTTAGATATTTCAGCTGAACTGAACATTCACTTACAGCGGTACTCCAGCCTTCAAGACCTTGTTTACACAAGAATCATTTTATTTCACTGCCCACTTTATACACATTGTCTTTTACTGTATGAAATATGTCTGAGTTTTTGGTTTAGACCCTTCTTCCTATACTTTTTGAGTATATATATAATTTTTCCAACCCATTTATTTTCGTTTCACCTAATTCACTTTTGATTTACTATTTGATTTATTTTCCCCCCATATATTTATTTAATCTCCCCCATCTTCCTTGTTTTTACATTTATACAGTTAACCATCTTCCCTTGTATTGTTTATTGTTTATTTAATATTAGAGTTTTTAGCTAGTAGAGATTTTGTTTTTATTGGTCCCTTTTTGGAGTTCACTTCACTAACACTGTTTTTACCAGTATATTTATTGAATATTTATTTAGCTAGGAGTTATTGTGTTCTAACCGGTTTCATTTAGAGCCCAATACTCTTAAAGTATTGAGCATTTATTATTACCTTTTCTGGTTTAGCGCTCACACGCCAATCTTTTTGTTTTCCAAGTGAATCACATTAGACAAGGGTCGGGGGCATCCGCATCTATATCTGCACCCTTAAGCGCACCCACACTGCCCATTGCATTAGCTCCACAAGCCTCATTTCCGGTTGTGCATGCAACCTCTGCACTTCCTGATGCTACTGCATTGCTTCCATAAATTCCCGCATATATACATGCACATCCTACTCATGTGCATTCCATCCACGCACCAGTCACACATACCTCCCCCATTGCAGGAACAATTACACACACTTCTAGTAGAGGCCCGCCGCCTCAGGATCAATCTGCTGATACCTCACCTGCCCCTATCACCAGCTATCAAAAATAAAAATCCTGTTTACCAAGGAGGATTGATACCATCCATAAGTGCTAACCATAAGAACTGTTTGGGTTATGTAAGATTGCATCTAGTGCACACACTTAGCATTCCTACCAGAATCGCAAATAGCTATGGGATTATACCTGTATAAACTGTTACAATGTATGCTCCCTAGTCATGTTCAGAATTGCGTACAATGATTGTGGAATTCCAAAACCCTAGTAAAGAGTTGGCTAAGTGTCAAAAATATAGTAGAGATTTGGGAAATGCGCATGAACTCACTAATAAAGATTGGCATGTATTGCCTTGGGCTTGTGTCCCTGCTAGCACTGATATTGCAGATTATGCAGTATTTGGAAGGTTATTCCAGGGGTGCAGCACGGGAGAAGTCTTGTAACAGTGAATCAGAGTATTTGTTTAGTGTAAAGGAGAGAAGTAGGTCCTCTGAAGATCTGAGAGAGCAAGCTAGGATAGATCTTGAGATGAGGGAGGATATGTACAGTATGTGGGTGCAGTGTTATTGATGGCTTTGTAGGTAACGTAAAGGATTTTGTAATTGATTCTGTAGTATATTGGCATCCAATGTAGAGATTGACATAGTAGAGTAGCTCTGAAAGAGCATTTTGCAAGAAAAATCAGTCTAGCTGCTGCATGTAATATGGATTGTAGTGGGGTAGTTTTATAATGTGGGAGTCCAAAAAGAAGAGCATTGCAATAATCAATGTGAGAGATGATTAGTGCATCAATGAGAGTTTTAGCAGTATCTTGTGTAAGATATTTGCGTATTCTGTAAATAAATGTATAAAAAATAAAGCAGTAATTACTTACCTTTTGAAGATGCTGGAATGCAATCCAGAACCATGTCCTTTCGGCTGCCAGGAAGAAGAAGTCATGCAGGAGCAGACTAGAACATGAATTCCTGCACAGTTACATAGAAACATAGAAACATAGAAAGTGACGGCAGATAAGAGCTACATGGCCCATCTAGTCTGCCCATTTGTTTATTGAAAACTATACTGACCCTAGACCCTATTTACCCTCAATTTGGTTTACAATTTAGGATACCCTTATATTTATCCCAAGCATGTTTAAACTGTTCTACTGTATTGGCCTCAACCACCTCAGATGGGAGAATATTCTACTTATCTATCACCCTTTCAGTGAAGTAATTTTTCCGCACATTTCCTTTGAATGTACCACCCCAGTTGCTAGGTAACAGTTTCCTGTTGGCGGCTGAGAGACTTCATGTTTCTGTCTGCAGTTCCCCCATGCTCACCTCTGGATACAGCTGACAGCTTAATAGCAGCTTTATGGGTACAATGTTGAATGTTCATATTTTAACAAAGTACCCGTTCCTGCTTTAGGTTAGGTTAAAGAGAAGAGAGGGTTAAGGATAGACTGTGAGACAGGGATGGTTAGGGTTAGGCTATGGAAAGGTTAAGGTTAGGCTGCAAGACAAGAATGGTTAGGGTTATTAGAGGATTAAGGTTAGGCTACGTGACCAAGACGGCTAGGGATAGGATCATGAAAACTTACCTGTCACCATTGCACTGTTCTTAGAAACAGCAGTCTCCGTAAACTACAAAAACTGGCAGCAATAATTGCTTCAGTGCCACAAAGAGATCTTTTGAAAGACAGAAAGACAGATTATCTGAGTGGAGAACTACACCCTCTTGTACTCCTCTCTGACATATTTATGGTTGAGTCATCAAAATATCTGGTAATAAACAACAAATATTTCTAAACATAGACTTAAAGCTATTAAAATAAGCACAACTGTGTAGTATGTCAACTGAACTGAATAATGTAATACTTCATGTTTACACTTTCTTCTAATTATTTTGTAAGTGTAGTCTCAATTCTGATGACAATTTAATTCTTATACCTTTTGAAATGAGAATAACTAAAGGTTATGTTAGCCTAAAGATGTTCCATTGATGAAGCTGTTGGGAAGTTTCTAAGGAGCTAATTAGTGATGGGAGGTGGTAAAAGGTAGACATCATGGACCGGATCCAGAACTACGTCCGTCTTCCATAGACGGACGTAATTCAATGAACAATAGCTACTGCACATGCGTAGTAGCTATTGTACGTAATCTGCATATCGTTTCGATACGTAGAGAGACTCACACTCATGTGCTAAAGATACATACTCCAGCATGAGATGCTTCCAGTAATTACAAAGCAAGAATCACCTTGAGAAGACCTAGCTTTCTCCTACACAGTATGTCAAGGTGTCACTCCTGCAGTCAGTTGCCTCCAGCTGGTGTTAGTCTACAATTTAATGATGAAAAATAAAATAATTGGAAAATGCTTTAAATTTTTTTTTTTAATTATAGATAGTTAGTAGATATATTACCTTCCCCTCTTTTTTATAGTATGTTATAGGTTCATAGAGGCTCTTAACAAGTATAGCTATTAGCCCCCTAAACACATTTTTATAGTCTCTGAGTGAATTCAGCTTGTGCAGTAACATTGTCAGGTATTAGGGAGGTCACATGAAATATTAATTTGAAAGCGATAACTTGTTATAATAAAAAGCTGAATGATATTTTCTGTATTTCAGAAATATCAGGCAGTGAAGGAAAGGTTCAGGGCCTTTTATACATAAAAAAAAATACTCAAGCACAGGCCAATCACTAGACTACACGTATAAAGCACTTGTTTTTATATAGGATTATTATTTTTATTTAAATCTTATCTGAAAACCAGGAAAGACAAGCCATAGAGATTCATTAGCTGATGGAGATGGGATTCTCAATATTTGCAAGCACATATGCAAAATGTATGCAGCCTTTTCCATTACTGCATATAGGAGACAGCGTGCAGCGTTCCTGCTCACCTATGGAATGTCTCCGGACAGATGTTTTGCTGCCATTTGAATGCTGCGTGTTCTGTAAAGCCTCCAGCATTAATGTCATAAGTGAAGACATCATCTATTTATCTAGTTAGGATTTGCTCCTTAGCTGCAGGAATTCCTCAGGACTCCACCGTCCAGATGGCATTTCACATGACAGGACGTCACATGTGTTTTTCAAGTTAATCACATTCTTAGAGATAAATGTATAACTGCCAAGAGTAAGTTTGAGTATTTCTATCAAGATGTTCTCCCAGCTCCTGAAAGGCTATGTGATCTATAGTCTGCATGTTTATTATTAAGGGTTATATTTACTGTTTGTTGCAGCTGCTATCATTGTGGGGCTGATCCAGAGTGTGAGCATAGCAGCAAATATAGGCACCGATGTACAACTGCCAAAAACATTCTAAACCCCGGGGGACGAGATACATCATTTTTAAAGGGGTGCAAAAAGAATTAAAATTGAGAGGTGGGTTTTACATAAAAAATTTATATATATATATATATTTTATTTTTTATTTTTTTTATCTAGACATTTGCTGCATGGACTTATATTTGCAAATGTATGTAACAAATTCTCTGACTTTTATTTTAAAGATAGAATGTTGTGGTTTGTTGCTGGTTAATTGCAAGAGTGCCAGGGTACCTTTTTGTATCTGTTTATACAGCCCTGGAAAGGGTTTCTATGTATAGAGAGTGCTGCAGCAAGACCAGTTTCACCTGCGCAGGTAAGTAAATAGGTGGTGGAAGTATTAGCGGGTAGTAAAATGCCAATGCACATGCACACACCTCTCTATACTATGCTATTAGAATGCATTCCAGACTGAGGCATCTTGCAGAATGGCTAGATTGCAATCACAAGTGGACTTGCCTTGCAAGGTCGTTTTAACAGAATTGTAAGCCCTGGGCAAAGCAATGCACAGGGGCCCCTACCCATTTCTCCTCCCTATATTCTTTGGTTACCTTTCTATGGCCTTATTTTCTTCTGTCTTACTCTTTTCCTTTTCTGTTTTTCTTTTCTGTCTGACTTAGTTCAGTCATTTAAATAGATTATAATAGAGGTAATATTTTAGTGTATTGATCATTTGCTAATGAGACTCTGAGCACCCAGATGTGGATTACTTTGACCACTTCCTACCTGTAGTGACATATTACTCTTTTCCTAGGAGCACTTTCCTAATATACAGTACGTTTGGATTAGAGTCTGATATATTCATCTCATTAGTACCGATCAGTTCTCTTCTGTTTGATTATTTCTAAATACAATATTTATATTTATAATATCACCTGGTTTTATTTTACATGCCTTAATTTCGCATCCACACAATGGTTATCTTTGAACGTTTAAACATATGGGGCCTGATCCAGAACAACACTTCGGAGCGAATTTACGCGTGGCGGACACATAAAATTGCCCTTTGGTAAGTACTGCACATCCGCACCATAGAAAATACGCATAATTGTGAACGTATGGGCCATTCACGTATGTGTCACGTAAATACTTACGTGTGGGCGTGCCAATTTTACGTGCGTTCAAAATACGTCTAAAATACGTGAAGTAGCCGGGGGGGTATTTAAAGTGTACAGTATGGGCGTGCTTAGCTGAGTAAATTCGTCTAGCCCATACGTACGTGTGCGTATGACTGCGGTTACGTTAGAAAAAGTTAAGGTAGGGTTTGGAAAGCGTATCTTGACAAAATACGTACGTTCAAGGGGTGTGCCGAGGGGAGTGTAATGAATTTACGCGCACGAAAATACGCTACGCGAATAAACGTACGGCAAACGTAGTTCTGGATCTACCCCATGTTGGCTAACTGTCAGCTAGAATAGGCTCCTATCTATATGGTTAAGGTTTTTTTTATGATTTGTTGCAACTGAAGTACAGTTTACATGATATGCAGTCTACATAAAAATAATCCATCATTTCTACATCCAGACCTCTGCAAAACTCACAATAAGCAGAAAATGACTGCTGTATGAAAATTGAATAAAATGCCAAATAATAATAACATAGCAATCTGGATTAAGCTTATAAAGTTTATCATTGTATTGTGTTCAAACAAACATAAGGCCTGTTCCCACAATCTTAAATTGCAGTTATATTCTAATGAAGGACACGATTCAGAGTTTTAGCGGATGCGGAAGTTGATACTGAATTCTCGTTCTCTCGATAATTCTGGCAGTGCCCAAAGGGTATAAATATACCCCAATGACAGTAGACCTGTCATTAGTGTCGGGATGTCCTGCGTCCAGGACATAGTTTGCGTTGTCTGTATAGGGTTTTTTTTTTGCCAAGGTCACCCCCGAATTAAAAGCTTACAAGACTGGAGCCCCATCAGAGCAGGTAAGTATGGTATTTTTTTATTTGTGTGACCATTTTATGGGCATTTTTTTTATATTTTTATTTAAGGGGCACATGTGGCAGTTTTTATTAGTTGAAGTATATGGGCACTGTATGATTTTTTTAATTTTTTTAATGGCATGGGCATGGAACGCTTTTTTGGGCATGGCATGCTGCCGATAGTAGTGCTACTACCGCAAGCATGCCTTGTAATTCATGGGCATGCTTGCAGTAGTAGTTCTACTAATGGCAGCATGCCCGGCCGGACCGTTCTTTATTTATTTATTTTCAGCTCTTGCGGGTTGCGACGGAGGGGGTAGCAGAGGAAGGGGATATTTGTTTTTTTTAAACTAATTACTTTTTCTTTTTTTCAGCTCCGGTGAGCTGCAGCTACACTTACACCATCTCAAGAGATGGTGTTAGCATAAGGCTTATTAAGCAGCCACCGGACCGCATTGGAAACAGTATTTAAATGAGAAAAGCGACCCTTTTCTCATTTAAATATTATTCCACAGACACAGCCCGGTCGGATGCGATCAAAGAGGGATGGGTACTTTTGCGCCCATCTTTCTATGCGCGCTCCCGATCTGGGCATTCACAGTAGACATTTTGACTGCTCTTCCGTCTGAAAAATAGACGGAAGCGCAGCTCTGAATCAGGTCCGAAGTCTTCCTTTCAGAGCCACACACAATGCATGACTGCACTGATTTGAGCAGGTCTTAAGCAGGCCCTCCTGATAGTCACTGCTTTAATCAATTTAATTAAAAAAAAACAGCAGTGCACCCCTTGGTTACACCACTGCAAATATAAATAACATATACAATAATATTTTGTCTTTCCAATTCTTAATTGTATAGACATATCAATTTAAACTAATTTAAAATGTGGATATATCGTTTATATTTTATAGCTATCACTACAGTTTATAGTAAGCTAATCTAGATTTGCCTTATTGTTCAAATAATAGTTAATAATAGTTATATACACTAACATTTGACTTAATATTTGTTTAATCAATGCAATTAACTGGTGATTACAATTACACTCTTCTGTTTCTGAAGTTTAATTGCAGTAAATTGCTTTTTAAATGCCATAGTATGGTTTTCTATTTGGATCACTAACCTTCCTACCAATTTGACAGTTCTGCTTGGCAAAGGAAATTAATTTCCCACAACAAAGCACAGAGTTGGCTTAGGGCATTGAACCACAGAATCAATAAATTTATGGCAGGTACAATGAATTGAGAATTGTTGTTTTTTGCTATTACACAATGCAGTTTTGTAGCAGTTGTGTCTCCAGGGTAGTATGAATTTAATCTACAGAATAACATATATTGTTACGCTGCATTGATCTATATAAGAAAACTCTTTTATCTTTGTGATATAGAAAGACATCCTGGCACATTTGTGCACAGCTTATGGTCTGTATATACTGCATTGAAAATATTTAGGTTGTGGAAAAAATTTGTGGCGTCAATTAAATCCAATAATTTTCATAGAAGGACAATAAAATATTAGAAAATCTAGTTTTAGAAATAAAGTAGAATATTGTATTATAGATTTGGACCTGATTCAGATCTCCATGCAACTTATGTACGTACGGAGTTCTGTACTTAAGCACGGAGGAGTGGAGTGCACGCCTCTGGCACTCCCCTCCTTCTCACGGAGTTCTGGACACTTAAGTGTCCAGAACCCTACCATAACGTTACCACACGGATCTGTGTCTGCACAGATGGAGATCCATGCTGAACTGTCTCTCCCCACCCCCAGCACTTATTTAGCTAGACTAACTGGCAGGGTTTAGCCATGCGTAACTTCAATGCCGGCCCCTTTCATGAAAGCCCTTCCGACACGTAACAACTGGCGTGCGCATGTGCCTATGTTACCTGTCATGGGGACTTACGCACCTGACGTGAGTAAAGTCCCCATCCGCACGCATTTATGAATCAGGTCCATTGTTTGTGGTAAGTTACAAGGATGAATTCTACAAAACGTGCATATTTTATACATGTGAATGCATATATTTAGGGTTTTTATTGTACTTACACACACATATATATATATATATATATATATATATATATATATATATAAAAGTGTCACTTTTATTCCATATTGATGTTTGTATAAATGTATTATTATGTATTACACACATGAATATATGCATTATTGTCAGCAGTAACTGTGAAAGGTCCCATTAACCTATATTTATAGAAAATTATATCTTGACAGACATTAATATATGTAAATCTGCATACCACATGAAGTAGAGATATAAGCAAAAACAAATACAAATTCAGTTCTTAGAGCATTATTTATAAAAACAGAAATGAAATGTAGTTTATTATAAATAACCCATCGGCAATGATCAATTTGCATTGCTGTCATTGGGGATTACCTAAAGTCTGTGCATTTTCTTGTTTTGAGTGTTACTTTGATAAAGAGAAGGGATGGTGCATTTACAGTAGAGAGCCTACAAACCCCCAACCCCCTCTTTTTTGTTTTGGTTCAAAATTTCTGTTGTCCTTTGGTTTTGGGTTTGTATTTATTTATTTATTTATTTTTAAATCTCAAAACTACAAAAATTATGCATTACAATATTATTAACACCATTCTCACTCATGGACCACTATTACTTCAGCTTCAGTGGTGTAGCTAATGTAAGATATGTATGGCATGTGTCCTGGGTGACGATGAATGCCCAACTGATGGGGCGCCATTGGGACACACACTTGACAAGAGCATCCACTTCCTTCACCATGAGAGGATCATCCATTATTGAGGGTCTCAAGAACTGAAGCTCATCTAAGATCAACATGTCCAGTTTAAAGAGCAGCCACTACAGAGATGGAAATAGCATTCAGGTAAGCCCTAAACAGGTAATTTAATCAATCAACATAAAAGCTTCCAACATTTTAATCACATCTAGTAATTTTCATCAGGGTGCATAAAAAATAGTAATGCACCCTGATAAAAAAAATTGCTGTATGATGGAGGGGTGCATTTTTTTATTTGCCTTGGGTGCTTTTTATCTAGTTACTGCACTGCTCACAATATTACAGCCTAATAGTGGTCAGTTACACTGATACAGCAAAGCCCATAATGAAAAGTGATTCAAGATCAAATTGTTCTTGGGCCCTCCTTATACTGTATATTGTATAGGACATGCACATTTAACAAACCAAGTGTCTTTATCTGGCAAAACCGACATCCAAGGATTAAGCTGGAGGCTTTGGCACGTAGGAGAGTTAAGGGGATCTACAGGTTTCCCATATTGTTGAATATCAATGACAGAATATTGGAGTGGATGAGGGGGGTGACATCCAAGCAATGGATCAAAATTGTAAGATCACCGTCTAAACTTTCCGATAACTTTCTGGAAAACTTTTTCACGTCAACCCACCATAACACCAACCTTAGCTTGTTTGAAATGCACTTGTTTATTTAACAATATTCTCTAACTCTAAAATCTCCACGGCTTGCTCTGTCAGTATTATGGTTCACAAAACCTCATACAAACTGCTATCTCGGTGGTACCAATGCCCTGATCTCCTTTATAAACTCATCCCATCTTATTCCAACTTATGTTAATAATCATATATATATAATCAAGCTGTAGGAGATACCTTACATATTTGGTGGCCCTGCTTACAGATCAAGCCATCCTGGGATGTGATAAAATCGATATCAGTGGAAATCATGAGAGAGGAAGTCCAAGATGGTTTGTTATTTTTGCTTTTTAATCATTTAGCTTTCCACATACAAATAGTCACTACCACGGCACCTTAATAATGTAGCTAAGTCACTCT
>WWET01002978.1:177372-188804 GCA_011038615.1 Limnodynastes dumerilii | reverse complement strand
ATATATAAACACCTTTGCACTTTTGATGATTTCTTCCTGTTGGATTATAAACTGCAATGTTGATTACTATTGCCAAAATGAAAATTCTATAAAAAAAACCTTTTTTTTGCATTTTGATTCTCTAGTCGGTCACCTTTTAAAAATATTTAAGGATATCTTAGAGATTGTGCCATGCCTATATAATCTGCAATGCACACTAAATGAATCCCCCTCCACCTATTAGAATGTTAACCCTCCCTCTACTCTAGCTCATACTATTCTATTATATGCATTCACACTCTATTTACATACTATTTACATACTATTTACATCCTATTAACCCACTATTAACTCTCCTCCCTCCAGTTCACACCCTCTATACTTTACCTGGTGTTTATCTTCTTCCCCGCTGCTCTGCCAATACCTTCCAAAAAAAAAAAAGAAGAAAAAACCAAGCCCAAAAAAACGCAACCCACAGCAAGCAAAAAAAATAAGCAACTCAGAAAAAAAACAAGCCCAATTCCCCTTCTTATAAGTGGAACTGGCAACTATGGGCCTGATCCAGACCTACGCTGGCTGGCGTTAAGACACCAGCCAGCAGCGTAAGATCGGCTTAAAATTCTATCTGTACATGCGCCGGGCAGATGTTGCCCGGCGTAGCTACGGCAATGCCCGATCGTGGATCAGGCGTCAGGCGTCTAGTAACGCTAGAGAGGACGTCCCCCAGCGTTAATACGTTCAGGTTACTGTTGGTGGGCGGGGGGAGGTAGTTTAATGAGGGAGGAAGGGGTTTGCGGCCAAACGCTCCTGTGCGAGCGTATTTTCCCTTGCTTAGGCCGGTTGAAGTTAGGGTAGCCTTCAGCCGGCGCGTCGGGGAGAGTGCACGCCGATACGCTGTGCTTTACTAAGCACAGCGCATCAGCGTAGGTCTGGATCAGGCCCTATGATTCTAAGTTCCCTAACACAACATATACACACAGACTAAGGCTAATTTATTTAGCAGCCAATTTACCTACCAGCAGGTTTTTGAAGTGTGGGCGTAAACCAGAACACCTGGAGGAAACCCACACATACACAGGGAGAACATACAAAACACCACACAGATAAGGCCTAGTCCAGGAATCAAACTCATGACCTTAGCACTGTGAGACACAAGTGCTACTTACTGAGCCACCATGCTGCACAGGGATGAATCAACCCTGAGCAAGACTCGGGAAAATGAAGATGAAGGTGAGAGCCCTTAACATAAAATAAATCAAGTGCAATCAAGGCTGTAGTCATTTTGCAAACTGTGTTGATGTTGGTGATAATTCTCCTAGTAATGTGATTGCTTGGTCACTCTTCATCTGTCAGCATAACCTAAACCTTAAGGCTTTTATTATTGAAAATATTTCTCTTGACGGAATACATAACAAGGAAGTAAAAATCATGTTAAACAGTGATGGAAAAGAAAATGACGTTTATGATAAACAGCATAATGATGAGCAATAATTGTAATATGCTAAGACTAACCAGATTGTACATGTGAGACAGAGTCCGAGTAATGCATTATGACTGCTTTTATCTTTCCATAGAGAGAAGTCACGATGTTGGAGTTATTTTCCTTAAGTTCTCAGCAGTCCAAGTGCCCCACATTTCTCACTGAGACAATTCAAGTCCACTCTGCAGTGACCCTGGGGGAACAATGGAACTTAGCGTTCTCTGTGTGGTCCATTCAGGTAATCTGGCTGCTGTACAAGTACTTTGTTGAGACCTTGAACTTAGGTTAAAGCAAAATGAAGGTTTGTTTGCAATTACATTTCAGAACCATTCTCCTGGCAATTCTGCACCATGCCGTCAAATAACTTACCAGCGGAGAAGTCGGCATCGGCAAATCAGAATCTGTCTTGTATAATTCCAGAGACTTGTGGATTGCTTTAAAAAGAAATCGTTCTCATTTAAGACATATCTAAATGTGACATTGGGGCTGATTCAGAGATGCACTTACACCTTGTTTTTAGGTGCAAGTGTATAGCTTGGCTAGACCATTTTTAAAGTAAGGGGCGTTAATTAATTTAACATTTTTTGCATGCAGGGAAAATACATTACTTTTACACAAAGAACTAAAATACTGCATAGCTTTATGTTTATTCTATAAAATAGAGTTGAGCTAAGAAACTTCACCTCCTCATTTTAATTCTGGTTTTACAATTAAAATCTGCCCCCCCCCCTTGCAATTCAACATGGTATTGCTCAGGTCTACACTTGGACCTAAAAAAAGGTGGAAGTGCAACTCTGAATCAGCCCCCTTGTTTTATAGACTATAGAAGAAAAATGGCCGCCGCCACATGGCATTCCAAAATGGCAGAGCTTAAGCAAAGAGTTTTACATCATCCAGTAGAAAGCAAACAGAAATAATAAGTGTGAGATCAACCAGAATGCATATTATAGAAAAGCGAGTGAGAATAATAAGAGACTTTAGTAGTTTAGCAATGGCATCAATTTTATCACCTGTCCATCTCCCAGGTCCAAGTTCCATGCAAAAATGGTTTGTCCTGAACTGAACTTTTCTTGGATTCTGATTGGACCAGAATTGAGGGGGGAGTTACAGGTTGGTATTCAGGTCTAGACCCCCTGCAGTGATTCTGATAGGGAAAGTCCTTTGTTCTATAAACCTTCTCAGACACCTAGGACCCTGTTCACTATTAATGTCCTTTTGGTGAAACTGCTTAATTAACATAGGACTGCCATTTAAAACTGTAGTAATTCTAGATTGTTATGAATTATTATTAATATTATTAATGTGTATGATCCCATACATGTTTCCACACAAGACTGGGTGTAAAAAAAAATACTGTATTCAGAGATCCATTTTTTTTATGTGCGCAATTATACGCACGGCCGGAGCAAGGAAACACCCACCAACACCCCCCTCTCCCGAACGTGCTGTCGGTGACTTATGAGTCCCTAGACCACTCTGTTCTTTATGTGTGTACTTACGTGCGTATATGTGCTCCGTCCGTGCGATTCTTTATAACCGCGCCTCCATGCGTTCCTTTAAATGCCTCCCCCCACCCACTTTTATGTAAATTATCCTGTGTATGTCCCCAAGTGCGATTCACATGTACATCTGTTAGGCACTTACACGTGTATAGTCTGCGTAAAATACGTACATAAAGATACTATGCATGCGCAGTTGTTCCAATCCTAAAAATACGCACGCAACTCCCCTCGAAAACGGATCTCTGAATACGGCCCTGGGTGGGTAAGAGGTGCTGCCAGCAAGCTTACACTCTATAGAACAATGGGGATTCATTCCTTAAGCGAAGTGCCACATATCACACAATGGAGCAGCCAGGTTGCATGGTAAAAGGCTCAGTGCTCTGTATGATCCGTCACACAGCAGTGTTAGTAACAGGATTGAGGGTCATTTTTGTATGGAAAGAGAAAGTGTCCAAGCTTGTATAAACCATGTAATAGGAAGGGAAATAGGATAGCATAATGGTTGTAAATAGGAGAGACAAAGGTTAAAAATCAGAAAGTTTGGAGAGTAGAAAATAGTTTTCATTGACGAGGAAGGTTATTCCAGAGAGTTGGTGCAGCCCGAGAGAAGTCCTGTAACTGGGAATCAGAGCTCTTGTTTAGTGTAGAGGAGAGCTGTATATCCTGTGAAGATCTGAAAGAGCGATCTGGGATATATAAAGAGATAAGTGAAGATATATATGCGGGAGCAGTCAGTGATGTAGAGACTGAGGGGCTGATTCAGAGATGCGATTGCGAAAAGATCGCAAATATACGCATCTAATGTTAAGATCCTAGCAGGTTCCAGCCCACTGCAACTGCAGTGTCTTGTGTGAGATATGTGAGTGTACTAGAAATGTATTGTTTTAAATCTAACAGGATTTAGATACAGATTGTATGTCGGGCACAAAGGACAGTTCAAAGCCAGAGTCTAATCAGTGAGTTTAATGAAGAGGAATTATTGTAGCATTGACAACACAAATAGAGAGAACTAGGACTGGATTCAGACCCCCGCACGTTTTCCGTACGCGCCGGGTTCTGTACGTCCGCGGGAGAGATGGGAGTGCACGCCCCCTGTCACTCCCTTTCTTGTACCGGCTTTATGGCAGCTTACGTATGCCCCTTTTAAGTATGCATAAGTGACCTAACGTTATTCGGTCAGGATCCGGTCCCAGGTGAGTAACTTCTGGTGGTGGTAAATTGGCAGCAACTTGGAAGTCTAAATCGGTACACAGCCTCTTAGCACGCATACACTGTACATTGTAATATTAAGCAGCTGTCAGAGGTCTAGATTGAGCAATTGAATGGATAAAAAAAAAAGGAGCCTTAATGCTTCTTAATAGGTAGGTGGGCAAGTCTTCCAGATCCTTGCCTCAAGCCCCAAGCATTACAAGCCCCAAGCATTACAAGCCCCAAGCATCACTGTTTTCTCTCTGTCTGTCTGTCTCTCTCTCATAGTAATAAACTGGAGGTCAGATTACCTATATTGTATCGTGTGCAATATGAACAAAATAAGTACAATCTTGCACACAGGCCCTTTCACTTCTTTAAACGCTCCTGCCTATGGGACCAGTTATTGAATCTAAGCAATCTTTGCAATGTCAAAACTTGGTCATCATCCAAGAATGTTTCCTGCTAGCTCAACATTTGATGATTCCTAACTAGATGTTACTGGCAACTCCAGACTCCCCGTCCATGAAATGAAACCTCTGTCTAGGTAGTCTTGGGAGCCAATGTACTTTAAACTCTCTTCAACTGTCAATCAAAAGCTTTTTGATGCAGATATTCCCTAAAAAAAAAAAGATATTTATTACCACAGATTTTACATTCAAGGGCATTTTAATCCCTATCCTTCCATCCAATTATATTTATAACTAATACTTAATAAATAAGACTTAATTTAACGCCTGCCTCCAGTTCACACTAAATTCTCCCCCTACCTAGGTCACACTAAACTGACCCCTTCTCTCCATCGCCATACACCAGAGTGATTATTGACCCGATCATCCAATTATCAGATTATTGGCCCAAAAATTGCTGTAGTTTCCCTAACAGCGATAAAACGGTCCAAAAATTATTAGGTACAAAAATTTATTCTGACATGTTTAAAAATGAAATGATTGGACCTGAGTATCAGACCTGTAGCTCCACCTACTGGCCAGAGTTTCCCCATATGTCTGATTGCAGTAATAAAGAAAAATATAAAGCTTTTTTTACTATATTATTTCTAAACTTGCCGGAATTCATCAAGTCAGACAGACAGGTAAATTCTGGTCAGGAGATAGAGGTGCCACACGGTACTGACCGGAGTTTCCACAGCCACACAATCAGCTGGCTGCATAGGCCAAGCAGCTGCAAGGGCTTCCTCTCCTTATCAGCGAGGATTATTCCCTAGTGGAAAATCCTCCAGTTTATCAGGCCCCCTCCTGCTGGGACCGATAACAGACCCTCCAACATGACCCATTCCATTAGGTACAATTTCATCCACTTCTGAGCTTCCAACTGTCACTCACCTGGTTTAAATGAATAAACTGATATTTAAAAAATGATTTGCCTCTTCAACAAAGGTGGTGACCATAGTAACTGGCAGTTGGAATATGAGGAGCAGAGCTTTTTGTACCTAATGGAATGGGTCATGTTGGAGGGTATGCGATAAACCGCCTAGTGTATATCCAGAATAAGACAACAACCAAAAATAAAGGTATGTTTCCCCCTTACCTTAATTCACATCAAACTAACTCTGTTCAAGTTAAATGAGCTACCCTCTACACATAAACAGCAATTTAACCCCCCCTACACTAAAAATGTATCCCCCCTTACACTAAAAAATATGGAACGCATTCTCCGGAATGAAAATGTTATTTCCGAAATTCAGACAGCCAAAAGCTCATTTTCAACTGTCTGTATTTCAAAAATATACATAATTTCAAGTTTTTGCTAATGAATGGGTAAGTATGCTGAATTTATGTTTCACTCAAATGGAAAGAACCTGGTCGCACTGCCTGTGAGGAAAAAAAACAGTTGTGAGGGTGTGGGGGAAGCGGGGGGGGGGGGCGTAATAGGCAGCTGAATAGGTACTTAAGGGATATCCCTATACTTAAAAAGGTGCTAGACCTAAGGATACATGTCCACTTAATATCACTCCGCAATCTAAATGGGTAAAACAGTTTAATTAGATCAGAGAAATAAAAAAATCCAAATGAAAAATCTTAAATCGCAATTCATAAATCATAAAGCATGAATCACAAATCATAAGTCGTGAAACATAAAACATAAAAAGATGTCAAACAAAGAAAACAAAAGATCAACAGAATGTCCAAAATGACAGACAGTCACAACAAAGTAACAAAGTCACGGAATGGTTATAATATGTGTATATTTAAAACTAAGGTGACTCCAAGGGCCAAATTTACCAAGCTGCGAGTTTGTGGAGATGTTGCCCATAGCAACCAATCAGATTCTAGCTCTCACTTTCCTATTACATACTATAGAAATTGTTAGCTATAATCTGATTGGTTGCTAAGGGCAACATCTCCACTTTTCCAAGCCCTGCAGCTTAGTAAATTGGCCCCAAGAGTACTTCTCCAGCTTGTAGTCAGAGAAAAACAATGAAGATTCCGATCCAGTATAATAAGGTCTCCAATGTCCAGGATGTAAGCAAGTCAATTCATACTGTAAGCCTGTAGTGTTCTGCTGTATGAGAACCTGCCCAGCTTCCCGCTTTTAATACTCAGGCGGTAACATAAGCAGGCAGGTGATGAGTGGTCCGCACAGTATATTATATAGTAGTTAGGCTTCCTTGTGATACTCGGGCAATAAATAAGCGGGCAGGTAATTAATGGTCCGCACAGTAAAATATATGATGGTTAAGGTAATCGAGCCTCTTGTGTTTATTAGTTTATTAAAAGGAGGGATAATGAGTTGCACAATAGTGCTCTTACCAGACCTCTTGAGAGTGTTGACCGGCGGCATCTTGAGGTGAGCACCAGTGCTATGCACTATGTTCGCTCTCTCCTTTTGAGACCCGCAGCCCAGACTTGCCGCACCAGGCCTGACGCACCAGACAGGTTAGTCTATAAGAGGATTCTTAGGGTTACAGTTGTGGTCAAAATTATTCAACCCCCACTGAAATTGAATGTTTTGGCCAGTTTGACTTTGATTTTGATCATTCAGTTATCTTGCTTACATTTACATGAAAGAGGCACTTGTAGGTCAGAGAAATATAAACTTAAGTTTATAATGAAATAACCACAAATGTCTTTTCTGTGCTCACATCATTATTAGTTTTTATTCAACCCCCAAGTGACATTCAATCTTAGTACTTAGTACAACATCCTTTTACAGTTATAACAGCTTTTAAACGTGAAGCATAGCTTGACACAAGTGTCTTGCAGCGATCTACGGGTATGTTCGCCCATTCTTCATGGGCAAAAGCCTCCAGTTCAGTCAAATTCTTAGGCTTGCGCACTGCAACTGCTTTCTTTAAGTCCCACCAGAGGTTCTCAATCGGATTTAAGTCTGGTGACTGCGATGGCCACTCCAAAATGTTCCAGCCTTTCCTCTGCAACCATGCTCTAGTGGACTTGGAGGTATGCTTGGGATCATTGTCCTGTTGAAAGGTCCAACGTCTCCCAAGCCTCAGGTGTGTGACGGACTGCATCACATTTTCATCCAATATCTCCTGGTACTGAAGAGAATTCATGGTACCTTGTACACGCTGAAGCTTCCCTGTACCTGCAGAAGCAAAACAGCCCCAAAGCATTATTGACCCTCCGCCATGCTTCACAGTAGGCAAGGTGTTCTTTTCGTCATATGCCTTGTTCTTCCTCCTCCTATAATATTTATAGGGTATATTAGGGGTAAGGAAATAGCACATACTATAATATTTATAGGGTATATTAGGGTTAAGAAAATAGCACATACTATTATATTTATAGTGTATATTAGAGGTAAGGAAAAAGCACATACTATAATATTTAAAGGGTATATTAGGGGTCTTGGGGTTTATGGCATACGATGTACTATGTATACTAATATAACTTGTAAATATTATAATATGTGCCATTACCAAAGCCATAATCTACCCAGTATATAGTGCGCCCTCTCTATAGCACTAATTTACTCCACATGTATTACAATAATTTGGAAACCCTCCGTATGCCACTGCTTACCAGACCTCTTGAGAGTGTTGACCGGCGGCGTCTTGAGGTGAGCACCAGTGCTATGCACTATGTTCGCTCTCCACTTTTGAGACCCGCAGACCAGACTTGCCGCACCAGACAGGTTAGTCTAGAAGAGGAGTCTTAGGGTTAGGCTGCAGGGAGGAGTCTAAGGGTCAGGCTGCAGTGAAGGGAGTCTCAGAGTCTGGCTGCAGGGAAGGGTGTCTTAGGGTCAGGTTGCAGGGAAGGGAGTCTCAGGGTCTGACTGCGGAGAAGGGAGTCTTAGGGTTAGGCTGCAGGGAGGGGAGTCTCAGGGTCAGGCTGCGGGGAAGGGAGTCTTAGGGTCAGGCTGCAGGGAGGAGAGGGTTAGAGTAAGGGTAAAGGAAGTGGACGTTAGAGTAATAATTAGCATGAGGGTTGGGGTTGGATAAATTCTCACCTCTCGCTGCTGCAGATTTATCCACGGGATCTTGGATTGCTTGTCCTCAGTGGGGCAGGAGCCAATTGAAAATTGGCTAGTAGCAAATATTGCTTTCGAAAAATGGCCGATTCACACCCAACTAATATTCCCATTAACACCAAGTAAACCACCTGCTCTTCATTTACACTAATTTAACCACTCTAAATTTAACCTCCCACAACCCGTGTTTACACTAAACTAACCTCCATAACCCAGTTTATAAGTCACTCATCTGCCCTCTGTATGTTATGTCTTTCCTTTCAATTCCTCTCCCTCTCTGCAGTTACTGATATCTCATTGGTCAGCAGCTTCACACCACCAATTCTGATTGGTGGGTGTCATCGCTGTAACCTAGCAGCTAGGACACCTATCGGAAAAAGAGGCCAGTGAAAGCCTGTGTCTGCCAGTATGTCCAGCGGCGCTTCCACGTGTGAGAGGATCGTGGTGGTGAACAGCAAGTAAGATTCTTTACATGCTATCATGAGGTAGCGTATCATCTGAACAGTCATATGTAAGGCTGTGTACACATTTGAGTGGGTGCCCTTGTATTTCTTGGGGTGCGAGAGGGAGAGAGAGAGACAGATTGCAAGCTCAAACACACTACAGCACTCAAATAGGTTTATATGACTGAAATTCCAGTAGATTCATATAGTATTATAATTGACATATAGTAGTTTCCACCTTTATCAATAATAATAGTTATATTTAATAATGGGGGAAACTATTGTATGCAATTTTTAATACTGAGTAAAACTACTGTGGGTTATTAAATAAACTACAGTAGTTTTGCCCAGTATTAAAAAGTAAATACAGCAGGGCTACATTTAATGTTTTTACCTTAATATTTGCAGCTATTCTGCTGTCTCTGCAGGGCCCCCAGTATGGCAGATAGGGCCTGGCTCCACACATATAAGCTCTGCCTTCTAGCTATGGTACTTAACTTCTGCCTCTGGATTAATCCCCACCTTCACATCAATACCCACTCCAGAAACAGTGCTACTTATCCTAATGGTGAAGACTGGTGGCAAAGGATTAAAACATTAGGTAAAATGTATGTTTATTGTTATTATATGTGTTTTAATTACAGAGATGGAGCAGGTTGAGAAGCAGAACTCTGATGGGCGGCCTCTAGTGGCCAGAGAATAAAATACATGTCATTCATTCAAGTTCTGATTTCTCTGAGCTGAATAATGTCCGGAACTAGCAGTCACCACTGCACTGCACAGCCTGCACCTGTTATATAAACGGGTATGGGTCGCCGCTGCGAATGGCTCTTTTTTCAAAAAGGGCCTTTCTCTCCCCACCATTTCCAAACTGCGAAATCGCTGGCTTTTGCCCCCCAAGAAAGAAGACGCTGGTTTGAATGGTAAGTATAAATTTAACCCCAACCCTTACCCTAAACCTCCCTTCCCTGCAGCCTAAACCTAAGCCTCCCTTGCACGCAGCCTAACCCTAAGACTTCCTTCCCCGCAGCCTTACCCTATGACTCCCTTCCCCGCAGCCTAACCCTAGAACTCTCTTCCCCGCAGCCTAACCCTAAGACTCCCTTCACCACAGCCTAACCCTAAGACTCCTTAACCCGCAGCCTAACCCTCCCCTTCCATTACTGAAACCCTAACCCTCCCTTCTCCGCTGCATAACCCTAAAACTCCCTTCCCCGCAGCCTAACCCTAAGACTTCCTCCCCCGCAGCCTTAACCTAGAACTCCCTTCCCCGCAGCCTAACCCTAAGACTCCCTTCCCCACAGCCTAACCCTAAGACTCCTTTACCTGCAGCCTAACCCTACGACTCCCCTCCCTGCAGCCTGACCCTAACCCTCCCCTTCCATTACTGAAACCCTAACCCTCCCTTCTCCACTGCATAACCCTAAAACTCCCTGGGGAGTGTTACTCACCTTTCCGGCCAGTGCGGCAGGTCTGTGGTGGCATTTCTAAAAAAATGAGTGGGTAAGTAGAAACGCCACTAATGTTACACTGTAGTACACTGTACTTGTGTTTAGATCACTTTGGTAAGGAAACATAGCTGTTTGGCTTTAATGTGTCTGTATACAACTTGCCACATTTGCATTTGCTTCTGGATTGTGTCTACACCTCCTATTATTTGCATGGGCTTTTAATAACTGCTGGATACATTCCTTTTTTTTGTACTTAAGTCAGGATCAGGCCTTTAATATTCACAATGGGCCTGATCCAGACCTACGCATGAGAGCGGAGCGTATTGCCGCTCCAGCGTAAAAACTTTCACTCCCACGACACTCCCCTTACCTTCCTTTCAGTACGCCCGCCGAACCCTACCCTAACTTTTCCATGTGTTTGTACGTATTTTCGTAGCGACGCGCTGTTCGTAGCGGGCTAAGCACGCTCATACTGTACAATTTAAATGGTTCCCCCCGCCTACATTCCGTCGTCGGAAAATACGCAAACAATACGGACGCCAGAATCGCCGCTACGAAAAGGTATTTGGCATGACCGGAAGTTGTCACTATGCACATGCACAGTGCGTTTTTTATGGCGATTTTACGCTTACGATCAGCGTTAGATCGCCTGCGAGCAGGGCTGGCGTGACCCGCTCCGCGAGGGGATGCGGTGCATCCCGGCGCCATACTGGATAGGCGCCGGACATCCCCCCGCACCACGCTTACAGATTAGCAGCGTTCATACATTCTCCTGTATGAACGCTGCCAATCTGTATAGCGGTGAGCGGAGGAATGTCCGGCGCCTATTCAGCGTCATTTACTTACCAACAGCCGGACTGGCCGCCGCTGGGTCCCGACGCCCTGCTCACCCGCACGCAGCTCTGTTCACAGACGTCAGCGTGACGCTGGCGTCATTCTG
>WWET01002978.1:135398-165796 GCA_011038615.1 Limnodynastes dumerilii | reverse complement strand
TAATAGCATACGTCCGCTAACGGGCGTACAGACTACGCGAACGTACGCAGCTTAGCACGTCCATACTGTACACTTTAAATACCACCCCCCGCCTACTTCACATAAAACACACGTATTGTTGACTAACGTAAAATTGGCACGCCCACACGTATTTACGTGACACATACGTGAATTTCCCTTACGTTCACAATTACGCTACGTGAATGTGCATATTTTCTATGGTGCGCATGCGCAGTGCGTACGTATCTGCGAATTTACGTCTCTGCCACGCATAAAATCGTGGAAAAGCGTAGTTCTGGATCTGCCCCATTGACCCTTAATGCACAGCATTGCTGGCACTATTTAACAAAGGATACCAAAAATAATGATTATTACTAAATTTTATTCAGAATTAAAAAAAAAACCTGAAAGATGAAAAATGTGCATCTAATTCCAGATACAACACCAGCAATGCTGGAACAAATCATTGCCCGTTAACTCTACCACAGAGCCACATCTTTTGGGACTGATTCCATTGGCACGCCATTATTCCTATAGAAGGTCTCCGCCACAACACAACGACGTCTGTGCTGGTTGCTGTTACTTGTATCGATGTTACCTGGAAGAGAAGGGTCATAATGTCAGTAACTACCAGGACAGAGAAATAGAACTCAGCTACAGCTCAGTGTGAACAATTAAATAGACCAATGGTTCAACACTTTATTTGGGGAGCACCAGTTACCCACTATGGGGTAGATCCAGAACTTAGTACGCTAGCCGCTGACATAAAACCGCTGTTTTGTATGTACTGCGGGGTGAGAAATTTAAATGGTAGTCTGGGCATGCTTAGGCTGGGACGTACGTGTGGCCTTTACGTATGTCAGTATTTACACTGTGTAAAGTTAAGGTAGGGTTTGTCCAGGGCCGGCGGAACTTGGTAAGCATGGTAATCCCGGAAGGGGGGCGCCAGCCAAGCCAGAGAGGTGCACCACTCTGCCTGCTATCCCCCGCTGTCATAGGCGTCGGATGCGGCGCAGCCTTGGAGAGACCCGCAGACAGCTCATACAGGAGGTTCCTGCATGAGCTGCCGCGGCAGTTACATAGAGCGGCTGATGTCAGGAACTTCCTGTATGAGCTGCCTGCTGGAGGAAAGCACCGCGCAGGTAGACTCAGGTAAGTAGAAAAACTATTTGGGGGCTGGTGTCACATTAGGGGAATACTGGGGGGGGGTTGGTGGCACACGATGGGAGGCTAGTGGCACATGATAAGAGTACTGGGGGGCTTTTGGCACATGATAAGAGTACTGGGGGGCTGTTGGCACATGATGGCAGTACTGGGGGGAAGGCTGGAGACACATGATGGGAGCACCGTTAGGGTGGCTAGGTGGGGGAGCTGCAGGCACCAAAATGGGGATACTGGGGGAAAGTTATAAAATCAAAAGGAGAAGAGCGCAAATGTATTTTGCAGGGGGGGGCGCCAGACATGCTAGCACCGGCCCTGGGTTTGGCAAGCGTAAAACAGCCAAAGTACGTATGAGTGAGGAGAGTGTCTAGGGGAGTGCATAGTAAACACGCTACGTCTTGAAACGTAATGGAAACGTATCTGGACCTATAAAATCAGGTCAAGTACCACGACACATATCCAGACATCTGTGGGTTTTTACATATGTACAGAGGTCTCCACATGGAAGAGGAGAGTGAACTCCTCTGTCACTCCCCTCCTTTGTGGTTCGTTATAGACACTTCCATATCGTGTGGATCTGTCTGTACTCAATACCAATATCCTATGCAGTTATTCCACATGCCTAATCCCGCACACAGAGCACAATGACATTCAATACCTAACATCTGGCGTAAGCTTGCGCAGATGTTACTTGCAAGGGGACTTGCTTACGTCCCTTTGCTTTATTTAGTGTGAATCCAGCCCATATAATAAAAAATTCCCCCACTTATTATTTTTTTTCTACATTTCTGCAATGATTTTGAGGTACATTTTATACATCTTCTATTCCATTTAGACCCCAAGATATTAAACATCTGCCATCTAGTATTGCGCTCAGTATGGCTGCTACCTACTTACATCCTCAATTGTAATTATTAAAGTTTAATCAGATTCCATCTCGCACTTTCCTGTTACATACTAGAGAATGTCAGCCAGAATCTGATTGGTTGCTATGAGCAGCATCTCCACTTTTCCAAACCCACAGCTTAATAAATGCATTATACAGAACATGTAATTCATGAATAAGTAGCTGGTCATAGAGGGCCTGATTCAGAGTTCCAATATTAACGATAGTTAGGTGCATATATTTAGGGTCGGATCGATTTTGCATCAACTGCAAATGCGTAGTAATAGTGCAACGCCGTCTACGTTGAAGATAGGGCCGGAAATGCCTTAAGGTCGGACTTGTGAATCGGTCGGGAACAAATGCGACCCTAAGTCCAGCGGAAATATACGGACCTAAGGATTTGCATAGAAATGGGCGGGGGGAGGCATTGAGATGAGGGAAAGTGGGCGCGATTACAGACTTAGGACCCTAAATATACGCAACTAATACACATAAGGTCAGAAGTGAGTGCGGCCAGATAGGGCAAGCCAATGCAGGTCTACGTGTCGGTCCGGCCGCTGTTTGCAAGGGGAGTGACTGTTTATTCAGTGGGATGTAACCTACTCCGACCTGCCACTTAGATGCGTATATTTGAGATCCCATCGCCGACGGATCTCTGAATCAGGCCCCGAATGTGTATTGATAAGCTTAAAAATATCATTAATAGCTGAAGACTTTACACTTAGTAAAGACACATTCATGGTGCTTTTTTAGTCATCTATATCAAGCTACCATATTAATAACAGCAGTGATTGTTTAGCTACAGACAACCAGGATGTTAGATAGATGAGCTTGTTCTGCATGTTATAACATTTTAGCCTGAGTATTCTAAGCCCTGAATGGTATATAGCATATAATAACATATTCACTTCAAGTATAAACCACCATTTCTAATACATTAACATGTTTTTCAAAACATAAATGTAAAATTTTCTGAATTTAAAGAGGATACACATAAAGGTAAATACACATGTCTACTCACCAGTATGCCAGCCATACTCCCAGTTGGATGTTATGGGGAAAAAGTATTTATCTTGCGGTCTGATTTTCTGCCTCTCTTTGAGGTAGCGGCACCTCCCTTCTTCCTCTTTGGATATTCCCTGGTATAGGAGACTTTGGGTTTTTGGGCTGACCGGTCTCATTGTCAGGCCCATAGCCCTTTTAGTCTCCTCCTTCTCTTTCTTGATTGGCTGTTTCATAGTTTGATGGATGGCGTCTCTCTTGCCACCCTGTGTGACAAGGAAATTTTGGCCAGTAATAACCGGCAGCTTGAAACCATCCTTTCTCTTGGCCTTCAGATTTGGGATGTCATTAGAGTGGACATTTTGTCCGTAGCGGCGCCGCCAATTCTCGCGGATCACCTTCTCTTTTATATATACCTCCTTCAAAAACTCTTGTTTTTGAGTGGTCCAATTAATGGGTCCTGCCATTGAAATGCAGTCTCCTGAGATATTATAGGAAATTTGCCTACAACTGAACAAATCCTATTCCTATTGGCTTGTCTTGCAGTCTACACCTATAATGCAGTCTTTGCTAAGACACAATGAGCTCCTTGACCTTTAGGCCGAAGTATATGTCTGGGAAAAGGATGCTCTGTGACATCACACTTTCATATCTCTCCTAAGAGCACCTCAGGAATAACCTTCTATTGTGTCACAATGGGCTGGATGGGAACCATCAACTTGCTGCCAATGCAAGGATCATTATGATTGGAGGCAATAGGTTACCATAGAGTCAGTACGTTTGCACAGTATACAAGTACTCAGTACAGTGAACACAAACTTTAATGTTGATCAAAAAATCCTTAAAGAAAGACCGCACAGAGTCAATCTACGTACTTAACTGGTACATAGATTGGTAATTTCGGGAAATTCCACACTTAAGAAGCCAGAGCTTCTTAAGTGTGAATTTGGTCCAAAGGGCGCGATTGTTTTACTTACATATCATATTGTTGTATGTAACCCAGCCCATTCTGTAAATTTAAATGCCTTCCCCAACCTACAATGCGTATATTTGGCCATGTGTAGTGATGTCACGCCCTCTTGTACGCATCTCTGATCATGCATAAACATGTTACTTACGGTTAGTGTTCCGATGTGTCACATCACGTTCCCGTAAATGTTGGATCTACTGACCGGGGACTTGAACACAGGAAAAGAAAAGGGTTTCACTTGTGTCCGACCCCGGTAAGGTGGAAATGTGAAAGGTGCCAACTGGGATTTTCAACCTGGGTTTCACCTAACACACCTGATTGGAGGGATTTGTTTACAATTGCTGTAGCAATAGTAAACAAATTTCTCTTCCAAGCTTGTCAGGGCAGAACCAGGACCCAGAATTTCCCGGGTTTACCCTGCAGTGCTTTAAAGGTGTCTTTTTTTTTCACCAAAAATCCGGGTTATTGCTGTGGTGGTGATCTGAAAGTGGCATTAGTAGAACTAGTTACACACATAGGGCCATATTTACTAAGCTGCGGGTTAGGAACAGTGGAGATGTTGGCCATAGCAACCAATCAGATTCTAGCTCTCACTTTCTTATTACATACTAGAGAATGTCAGCTAGAATCTGATTGGTTGCTTTGGGCAACAACTCTTTTTTCAAAACTCGCAGCTTAGTAAATCTGGCCCATAGTATTATTGTCCTGCTCTTTTATAAATCATCATCAGTCCTTGGACTGGATCCACACTTACTAACGACAGACGAATTTCGCACACAAGTTGTGGAATTCGGCTGCCAGACTGGTAATGCCAGATGCTCCCTGACGGATTTCCATACGTTTAGAACGTAGTTCCGTACGTGTGGAGATCGGTCCGACAGTGCGGTGCTTCCCCTTTGCCCACCTAAACTCCATTAGGTGGGTGAGGAGTGGAACATTTAAATGTTACAATTGTGGGGTGGGATTAACTTTAGGCTACCACCTGGCCTGCCACTGCTGTGCCACACTATGTTTCATAGATTTGCTCTATTCTTTACACTGCTTGACGTTGGTGCTTAGTTTAGTCCAGAGGTTCTCAACCACACCCCTCTAGTAACATAGAAAGTGACAGCAGATAAGAGCCACATGGCCCATCTAGTCTGCCTAGTTGTTTAATTATACTGACCTTAGACCCTATTTACCCTTAATTTAGTTTGAGATTCAGGATATCCTTATATTTATCCCAAGCATGTTTACACTGTTCTACTGTGTTAGCCTCAACCACCTCAGATGGAAGAATATTCCACTTATCTATCACCCTTTCAGTGAAGTCATTTTTCCGCACATTTCCTCTGAATCTACCACCCTCCAGTTTATATTCATGCCCTCGTGTTCAATTACACCTCTTCCTCTGAAAAATACCACCCTCCACTGGCATCACCTCCACCGCCCTCCACTAGAGGACAAATGGCAGTGCATGTTTTCCATGTCTCCTAAAAAGCACAATTGATATAGGGCTGGATCCAGACTTAAGTAAGTGCTTGAAATGAGTTACTCCTGGGCTAAACCATGTTAATTTCAGGGGACTCATATTTCATCTGTTGCAAAAAGTATTAGAGTTGAGAGGTGATGTTTCCTATCCCAAGTCTAAATAACAGTGTGATAGTAAAGCTGGTCAGTATCTGTGTGCAGAAAGCAAGTCAAAGATATATCCCTACTTGCAAAGAATACAATTAACTTGACTACACTTCAATCAACATGGCTTAGCTCAGGAGTAACTAAGTTCAAGCACTTACTTAAGTCTGGATCCATCCCATTATGAGTACACCTGTGCATCTTTTCACATGTCAGTCAGTAATGGACACACCTGTGCTCCAGAAAAGACACACTGTTAGTGGTACTTGAATAATGTGGCAGAGAACCCCTGGTTCAGTCTCTGCAGCCTTTAACCAATGCTGAAAACAATATTGAAAAATGTGACATAGTCCAATTTAATTATAAATGAATGGTATTGATGTTAACTATACCGTAGGAGCAAAAATATATAGAAGTACATTATTTTTGCTGTTTATAGCTATTAAAAAAAAAACAGATCAAAGACCAAAATCAAAACATTGGAGTGTGGTTTAGGCAAAACCAGAACCAAAACCTAATGAAGATTTAGAACCAAAACACAGAGCTCGCCGCTAATCTCTATTTATTACTGTAACTTACTTTATGTGCTACTACACAGAATTTATTTGAAATCTTACACAGCGTAACATTATCCTTCTAATATGTCAATAAGCGCTTGTATGGTATTTATTTTATAAAAATCTTGACTTATTTCACATTTGCATACTTGATGTTTATTTTTTCTTCCTCATTCACTATGAGAACCTCCCAGCCTAATATTTACGATGATCCATGTGTGCCTGAAAACAATATCTGGGACTGTATTCAGAGTTACTATAGAATTCCATACGTTAGCGTGGAGGCTATTGTATTCAATTCTGGAATCACAAGTCTGCATGTAGGAGAGCAGGGTGCCCCCCCCCTGGGCACCTCATATCTATCTATCTATCTATCTATCTATCTATCTATCTATCTATCTATCTCATATCTATCTATCTCTCTATCTCATATTTATCTATCTCATATTTATCTATCTATCTATCTAAAGACAAGAGTAAAAAAAAGCAAATGATCGCATATATATTTCTATTTATTATGAAGAAAGATAAAATAAGGAATTACACTTACACTTACATTTATAAAAAAAAAAATTGATTCAAGCATGTAAGGTTTGCCAGTGGTGTCCATATGCTATCAGAAATCCCTTGTAGCTGAAACCCAGTTATTTATGGACAGTACGGTGGCTTGGGACTGTCTTCACACTTACGAGTGCCATAGGGCTACCTTATCTTACCGTGTGCACACTGCCTCTCTCCACCTCCTCCCTTCCACTTCTAAGTAAACACTCCCTGAGGCGGCATTAGCACACCTCTTTCTAACTAAACTACTTAACTAAACGCCTTTAAAGACCGCACAGAGGCAATCTACGTACCTAACTGGTATGTATATTGCGTAAATGATTTTGGGAAAATACACCCTTCAGAAGCACAAGCTTCTAAAGTGTGAATCAGGGCCTTGGTGAGTAGCACAATCAGCCTGGGTTTACTCCGGGTGCTCCGGTTTCCTCCCACATGCCAAAAAAACATGCTAGTAGGTTAATTGGTTGCTAACAAAATTAACCCTTGTGTGTGGTGAGTGAGTGACAAGAGTTCTCTGTATAATAACTGGAGGGTGGTGGGTTCAGAGGAAGTTTGAGGAAGTGTAGTTTCACAGGAAGGGTGGTGAGTGGGTTGGTGAAAGGGGTAGACTAGATGGTTCTTATCTGCCGTCACATTCTAAGAATTTATGATCCACACTCACATAAAAATGCTTGTTAGTATGCCAACACGTTTCGACCAGGACTTAGTCTTTTTCATGCCTTATGTTTAGGGAAGTCATTGATTACAGCGAGGGGGTAGGGCTTAATGACGCAATTTATGCAAATCGCACTATTTATGCCCGCATTATCTCAGACATTCCGAGGGCAGGTGGGAGGGCTCGCACGGTAATTGCTTGGGTGTCGGGGATGCAGGATGATTGCCGGCTCTCCCGAGAAAACGGCCCAAATTCCAGAAGTCTCCCAGATATTCAGGGAGAGTTGGGAACGTGTGTGCGCGTGTGCGCGTGTGCGCGTGTGCGCGTGTGCGCGTGTGTGCGTAGGCCCCGCCCGTTGACTTATCTGCACATAGGCCACGCCCACAAAACGAAGCATTTTCCAGTTTCCCTGCGCCAAGACACCCACCAATCCGCAAACAGCGCATTCATTGCCCCCTCCCCCGGCTCTGCCCTGGATGTAAACCAAGCCGGACAAGGGCGGGACCTAGAAGACTGACACCCCAGTGGAGGAAAGTGATTGTGGAACGTCAGAGAGAGGGCAGGTTGGCTGATTGAGGCCGAGAACGTGACGTCAGAGAGAGGGCAGGCCGGCGGGTTGAGTCCGAGGAAGTGACGTCAGAGTGAGGGCAGTGGGTGGAAATAGAGGCTGCCAGAGCCTTCCAGAAACAAGCTGACCCAGGCAGGCGGCTGCATAATCCATCGGGGTGAGGTGAGTGTTCTAGATGTTATTTACATTATTCTTTAATGTACATTGCAGCAGAGTGACACATGCAGGAAAGGTATTGGTAGTAAATGGTTATGTACCTCATGTATGAAGCCTGTATCTCACCAGCCCATGTGGGACTACAAGTCCCAGCATTACCTGTGAAGAAGTATTGCTTGGAGCTGTAGTCTCACTGACTGCCTTAACCTGTGGGCACAACCAGACAGGCTGGCTGTGCCCACATATTGCTTTATACATGCATATATTATCATTCTCCATGTGGGGTAATCATCTGACTGGGCAGTGTTTTCCTGATTGGGAGCTGGTGGGTCTCTGGAGATATTTTATCATTTGCATGTGCAAAAAAATTACCCATGGATGTAATCTGAATAACCACACTATTTTCTGTGTGACCAGCTAAGGTAACATGTCTTCCTAAGTGGCTGATAACATAGCTGACAGTGCTTGTGGCAATCTGCCATCTCTTGTCTACAAAGAATAATTCCTCAGTCATGTCCTAGGCCTGGATAAATGAATAGGCTCACAGAAATCAAGCCGGACCCTACCTTAATATTTACTGGCTACACTTAAAATAAACCCGGTGCGCATATGAGGATCGTAGGAAAGGGCTTAGCCAGCCCTTACTGTATGATTTAAATAACCCACCACCACTATGATGTGAACATGCTGCCCTCATGCCGAACCAACTTCCAGCATGGAAATCTGGGTCTGGAGGGTCTGTAATTCATAGCATAGTGATAGTGTGCGCATGCTCACATGAAGATGCCGTTCTTCCTATAGCCATTCCTGTTTATATGGCCTCGGTTGCAGTCTCCGGTACGATGACCCGGTTTGCTAAAGAGAGACAGCAAAAAGTTACTTTTAGGCTGTCTCTATTTTTAAATAGGGGGCCACTTTAGAATTTTTTTTATGAATGGGTGAGTGTGTGATTGGCATACTCGCCCATTCATTTTCACACCCGCTGGTTGACAGCTACAGAGAGGTGAGTAACCTCTCCGGGGCATTTTAGTATTAGGGAGCGTTAGGGTTAGGCTTTAGAGAAGGGAGTATTAGGGTCAGGCTAGGGAGAAGGGAGGGTTAGGGTCAGGCTGCAGGGAAAGGAGGGTTAGGGTAATGGAAGGGGAGGGTTAGTGTTAAAGTAGAGGAAGGGTTGGGGTTAGTTTAGCCACTCACCTTTTAGCCACTCACCATGTTCGGTGCTCCGGGGATCGATTACTATGCCTATAAGCAATCGATATCCCAGCCAGCTCACTGGGAGAGAACGGCCCTATCGAAATAGGGCCGTTCTTTGCGGGGACCCACACCCATATGGCCTTTAGCAAATTATTTATATTCTATAAATTTACTTAATCAGCCCCTATTCTGTTTTTTATAACCGTCCGGCAGTGGGGCATTGTTTTACCTTGCTTGTAGATCTACGAAAATAATATATACAAAAACTTACAAAAAAATGGGGTTTGCCGGTACGATGGTCTTTTTTTTGTGAAAGACCATCGTGTTTCAGCAGAATGGAGACTACCAGCAATTTCTAGCATCTCCATTGTAGAAAGCATCGGTGATGTGAGTCCTGGAGTCACGAAGAGTCATTTGCCAAAAGGTAAGTGTTTTTACATTGCCTTACCCTTAACCCTTTCCGACCCCTAACTCTTTGTTTCCTGCAGCGTAACGCTAACCTTCCCCTTCTTCAGCCCTAACCCTCCGTTTCGGCACTGCGCATGTGTAAGGTAAAGGTTTCTGGCTCATATCCGGGTCCTCATGATCCAGGCTTCTGTGCCGGAAGGGCTTTAGGAGCGCAAGGTCGTAACTTCACCGCAGATGTAGTTGTGATCATAGCAGCAGCGGAAATCTGGGTTGTGACCTTGCTGTCTTAGCCTGATAGCCAGGCACAGTATACTATAATAGGACACACTGTATATTATTATATTGAGTTTTGTTGAGTTTATATTGAGTTTTGTTGCCATTAAATTTTTTCATATTTTAATGAATGTAATTCTTCTTCCTTCAGATACTTCAGTCACTCACAAGATGGTAGACTACAGTGTATGGGATCATATTGAAGTGTCGGACGATGAAGACGACACACATCCGAACATCGATACTGCTAGTTTGTTCCGATGGCGCCATCAGGTCCGTTAACGTTTTGTCTTCAAACCGCTGTTGCTCACATTTAAGAGCATCTGTTGCTAACTATCATCCATCTTTGAATGCAGCCCTATAAATTCATTTATATCCGGTGGCATCAAGTCTTAGTCATGTATCTGGTTCCTAGAGGACTGAAATGGTACATTCTTGTAAATAAAATGGATGACATCACAGTTTTCAATACATGTGTAAGATGACTGTCTCTATGAGTTAATGTATTGTTTGAATGTCTTAGTAGCATGTAGTAATTTGGAGGTCATCCAACTTTGGCCCCTCCCCTTACAGAGACACCATGATGGTCTGTGTCAGGTAATTTCTGGCACTCATGATTACAGGTGCGTACAGGGACCTTCAGAAGGTCATACCTAACTTATTTGCTCATTTTGTGACCACCCTGATACTGTGTCCCCTAACAGGTGGCTCCACTAGGTATGTGCTTAATGGGAAATACAACATCGCTTACAGTAATGTATGGGTCTTTGCATGAGTAGAGCTAAAATACATTGGGGAGTATGGGTTGAGGTTGTCCAAATGTATGCATAGCTTTGAATCACAACATGTAACATTTTTGTATTGCTATGACATCTGTTGCATGAAAATCCTGTTATAATAAAAAAAATTGAATTGATGAGTGCTGCTTGGTAACCATTCACACAAATGTGATTCTAAAGAGCACACGTATTGTAGAATCCTGGGTAATTATGGCTTTGTTTTGGTTGTGTTACAGTTTTAAGCATTTTGGTTAAATGGTCCCATTCTTCTGCCATTCACATGCATGTGTAAATGTCTCAGTCTTTCTAATCACACAACAAAAGACTGTCTGAGGCTTTGGGAGGTTGCATTTTTACCTACACACAGCCCAGACCAACCTGTGGCTCTCCAGGTGTTTTTAAACTATAAATCCCAGCATGCTTTGTGAGGTATTGGCTATAACTAAGCAGTTAGTGCATGCTGCGACTCATCGTTTGACATCACTTGGAGCGCCACTATTTGGCAATACCTATCTTAGTGGATACTCCAGCATTTTAAAGTTTTAACTACTTTTTTTTTTTGTATAAATGCATATCAGTGTAGTTTTAGTGAAAGCATTTTACCCTTGTAATCATAGTTTAATCAAATTCAAGAGACGTTGAGGGAGAACCAAGAAAATGAAGGAACAGGGAACGGAGGATGAATGACAGCAATGTGGTTTACAATGAAATATAAGCATCAAGCAATGAGTTTATTTCTGTTCTTTAACAGTTGGACAGTAAGGAAGCTGTTATAACCGTGTTGAACTATATACCCTGTTAGGCTCGTGTAGAAAGGATGGAGCAGTATGAAAAAGAGAAGGAAGAGTTTGAGAAGGGGGAGAGTGAATGGAAGAAGAAGCTGGCAGATTGTCAGAGGAAGCTGAACGAGGTTAAGGTCCAGGAGAGCGCAGAAACCGAGGCAGAGAGGCTGAAACGGGACCTGGAGCAGCTAAAGAAAGAGGAGAAGACCTGGCGCAAAAAGGAGGAGGAACTGAAGAAGAAAGAGAAGACTATGCCATGGAATGTGGATACCCTGAGCAAAGAGGGCTTCAGCAAGGTATGGCCATGGTTCAGAAGTGTCCTAAGTTGTATTGTACACCTGAATTGTTGTGCTGGATTCTTATTCATTCTGCTTTACTGGTGACTTTCTGGTCAACGTGGCTTTCTTGACAACAAGGGCGCGGGATGGAGAGTTGTGTTCTGGGCTCTTCAATGAGGGTTCTGGATAGTGGGTCTGCTCTGGGCTCGGCAACAAAGGCTCTGGTTGGGGGGGATGCTCTGGGCTCCCCTGTGATAACTTAGGATGGTGTGTTGCATGCTGGACTTTGTATGAGAAGTTGCGTTCTGGACTTTTCAATGAGGGCTCTGGATAGAGAGTCTGCTCTGGATTTGGCAACGTTGGCTGTATTCTGCGCTCTTCAGCAAGGGCTTGATTTAGGGGGTTGCATTTTGGGGTCTTCAACGATAACTCTGTGAGTTTGGAGCAAAATAAAAGCTTCTCTTAGAACCATCAATTGTTGAACGTTGGAAAGTTATGATGCGTTTTGCTAAGGTTTGTAGACGCCATTTTATTAATTCCCGCAGAGCGTTGTCAATGTTAAAGCAGAAGTTAAAGAAGAGACAGAGGAGCAGAAAGAACAGAAACACAAAACTTTTGTAGAAAAGAACCTCAAGCAGTTAAAACACTTTGGTAAGTGAGAAGCCTCTGTTCACACTTCTACATCTGGCCTTTGTATTGAGCTACATGTAATGAGGTTTTACACATAGAGCCGGATCCAGAGCTAAGTTTCCATTATGTTTTAACACATATTGTATTTCCACTATGCACTCCCCTCGGCTGTACCTACTTTTGCCGTGTTACGCTTGCCCAACCCTACCTTAACTTTTCAAAGCGTAACTACTGACGTACGTAAAGGCTTCACGTATGCAAGTGCCTAAGCCACGCCCATAATGTATAATTTAAATGCGTCACCCCGCCTCCAAAGCATAATTACGGGTGTCATATGGATGTCACGTCCCTTCGTTCATAGTACCTCATAGTCTGGTTTTCATCAGCCTTTGCCAGGGTCACCTTAGTTTTTTTATTTTGTCTGCATTGGTCTCAAGCTGTTTGGAACCATTACATCAGGGACCTGGGTGAACAGTAAGGTGAGCGCAATTTAGCCAGACACAAATCCTTCCCACATAAGCCGGGCCTTCTATTACGTACGCAGAGGATTGGAGTGAAAATATTCTGACCATGAATTTTGTGGGTTCTACACTGAACCCATTATGTGGGGTTTGTGTGAGGTCCTCAGTGCTGTCACATTTTTAATGTTTCCTTCTTTTCCACTCTACAAGGAATGCTGCACCGATGGGACGACAGCCAGAAATACTTGTCAGACAATCCCCATCTGGTGTGTGAGGAGACGGCCAACTACCTGGTCATCTGGTGTATTGACCTGGAAGTGGAAGAGGTAAGTAGACTGCTCTCGTGTGTTGGGTGTGATTTTCCTACGCTTGGTATTAGATACGTTAGCCCGGATTCACAACCGTGGACGTATTACACATAAGTCCTTAAATTACCAATAATAGCAACCACACATGCGTAGCAACTGTTTTACGTAATCTACGTATCGTTTTGGTACGTTAAGACCGCATATACGCAATCTACGTAACAAAACGATACATAAATTACGTAAAATAGTTGCTACGCATGCGTAGTTGCTATTATCGTTAATTTAAGGACTTATGTGTAATAGGTCCGCAGTTGTGAACCTGGGCCATTATTTATGGATTATTGTGTTTTCACCATATGGTGCATTGATCCCTAGTTCACCTGGCAGTTCATATTAAGTTTGTGTGTAGTAATAAGCCCCAACATATTAGAGCCAAGTAAGGTGCAAATTGCTGCAGTGTTCTTAGTGATACTGGCATTCAGCTGTCGGTGAGTGGCTGCACCAGTCTACTTTTTTTTATGAATTATAGACTGGTTAAAACTCTCTGTTCTGCCGTAGTCATATTGCGGTCAAGGCTCAAGGTCTAATGATTTTCCACGCGCTTGTCTGATCTTGGTTCAGTCTTAGTAGTTACATGTGTACTTTAAACCAGTTTTGAATACCTTAGGTAATGAAGGGGATTTAATATATGAAAATCCAGATGTATCCTGTTTAGTCTATGAGCCTAAATCTGTGTGGTGCACATCTGCAATTTTAATTGGTTCATTCTTAATCATCATATTACATGTCTTTAGTGTTGAAGTTGTTTGGATCAATTATTAAACTGGTCATGCACTAGTCCCATTATCAGTCCTAAAAGAGGTGGCCAATAAATAAGACAGTTTCCCCTTAGGGGAAAGGTTTCGACACTGGTGCCATTAACCTCAGAAGACGGAGGTGCTGCTAATATTAATTGACTTCATGGGCCTCCTGTCAATCTCTGCACTGATTGGCTGGACCTCCGTCAATCTCAGGAGAACCATGCAACTGACTGCATAAACAGAAGCTCTGGTCGGTAGTTTGTGTCTACAACTCCAACATCTACAGTCTGTACTAAAATATTGTACTTCAAAGCCCTCCGTAACTAAGCCGCTCCTAAATTTCTAACCTGATCCCAGTACACACTCCCTCACGGTCCCTCAGCTCCTTGTCTGATCATCTCCTTGCCTCTTCCCTTATCACCTCACCTCAGCCCCGCCTCCAAGACTTCTCCTGTGCTGCTTCCCCTCCTCCTCTGGAACTCCCTGCCCCACTCCTTGAGACTATTAATCAATCTGTTAGTGTTGTCATTTACATTAACCTACCAGTATATTTGTTGTTAAAACAAACAGAATGAAAAACAGAAGGGGAAAAAAAAGAGATTTTTCCTAATTTACCATCATACTTATATGCATAAAGTTTTTGCTGCAGCAAATTAGCTTATTGTGTTCTATGCAGAGTGTCTGAGGGAACACTTGTCGTCCTTCCAAAATAATCCCCTCTGTTTGCTGTTGTCTTGCTATAGAAACATGCGCTGATGGAACAAGTCGCCCACCAGACGATCGTCATGCAGTTTATTCTGGAGCTGGCTAAGAGCCTGAAGGTTGATCCCAGAGCCTGTTTTCGCCAGTTCTTCACAAAGATTAAGGTTAGTGCTCTGATGATGGAGGGACTGTTGTTGCTGTTACGTGTCTTTGTATTGGCTTCTTTGCTATCTAAAACCATCTACCTGTGTGTGTGTGTGTGTGTGTGTTACTATAGCAATAGCTGCGGCATCCCAGGTGTTGTGAAAACTACTGATCCCATCATGCTTTGCTTGGTGTCAGCTATACTTATGTTGTCTAAATGACCATCTATTTCTGCTGGAATATGTACATCTTGGCCAGGAATTTAGGTGTGGATCCAGGGCTTTGTGTTATCTAGATGGGATGAAGTTATCACTGTGGCAATTTCAGTTTCGACACTGATACAGCCAGCAACTTATTTCTGGCTGTATCAGCGCCTAAAGGTTTTTAATAAAGAATATTTCTATTAGTATGTTCTTATTTCGACACGGTGACCGTGCAGAACTGGGAGGGTTGGGCTGCAGGGAGGGGAGGGTTAAGTTTAGGCTGAGGGATGGGTTAGAGTTAGGTTACAGGACAAGGATAGATACAGTTAGGGGAGGGTAAGGGTGCAAGACAAGGATGGTTAGGGGGTTGTTAAGGTTAGGTTGCAGGAAGCACGAGGAGCATGTGCGTGTGTTGTCCTCCTGGAAACCCTCCCTGTCCTATAGCACACAAATCCAAACCCACGGCACTCGGGATTTGTGGGACTACATTTCCCAGCATGCTCCAACGGCATAGATATAGCGGATACCGGACGAAGCAAGCTTAAGCTATTTACAGCACCACCTGGAGTGCTGCAGGTTGCCTGTTTTTCATCGTCCCTGTACACATTGTGCCTCTTGTGAGCGGATCACCATCCAGCTATTGTGTGTTTGACTCTGGGGGTTTCTGCCAGCCATTGTGGTACTATAGTTTAAGTTGAGAGGAAGGAGATGCGCTATTTACTTCTGCGGCTGAGTTCTTTATAGCGGTCAGGTACAATATGTGTAGATAACTCTGTATATAGGGATTATTGTGTATAACATTGTCTGTGTGTTCTCCATTAGACCGCTGACCAGCAGTACATGGATGCGTTCACAGATGAGCTGGAATCTTTCAAGGGCAGAGTGAGGGAGCGGGCGAAGGTGCGGATAGAAAAGGCCTTGAAAGAGTACGAGGAGGAGGAGCGGAAGAAAAGACTGGGCCCCGGGGGGCTGGATCCTGTGGAAGTGTATGAGACCCTCCCGTCTGTAAGTCTCTGACTGACTGGTAATAAGCTCACCAGCTGCATGTTCCTGGTGCATTACAAGGTTAGGGGGCATGGGTATTTATGTGCCTTTTGTCACCATACACCTGCTGATAATTGCTTGTAGAAACAATTGGCTTAATCTGACATAAGCTGCCACTGTATTAAGCACAAGATGGAGCCAGGAAGCAGATTTGAAGAGGTTTTAGGGATATAGAAATCTTTTCAATTTTCCCTATACACAAAAACACTTTTTTTTTATATTAGGGGAGGTGTTTTTTTTTGTGGGGGGGAAAATTTAAAAAAAGCCCACATATTTATTAACAGGTTACATGATTTCATGCAAATTTGCAGTCCCATTCATCCTCCTATATAATGGTGCGATTTAGAGCATTACTAAGAATAGGTGGAGCTTAATGATGTATTTGTATCCTTGGTGACACATTGTCGCTAGGCAGGGGGCGGGACTTCACGTCACAGAGCCCCACACTGTTGCCTCTTTCTCCCCTGCAAGATCTCAAACAAGGGAGCGGCAAAAAAAAATAATCTGGCGTTAAATACGACAACTTATTATATTGCCAGAAGTTGCTTGAAACATCCTTACAGCCTTTTCACAGACTGGGGCAGGGTGCACACTTGTCCAGTCCTCTACAGATCCAACTCCTGATCACACTGTTCACACAGTCCGACAGCAGACCAAGGTCGCTAATACAACACCAGTCAATAATACACACTTGTCCAATATAACAGCAGATCCCCAACCTGCATCTGATGTAACAATCCCCTGAGTCTGAGTACAAATTAGTGACTTCACTAACAATTACCATGCAGATCACACTTTTAAGCAGGTTTAAAAATCACCTGACCCAAGCATGTTACCAGGATTCCGAGCAGTCACGTGAGCGTACACACTGATGGCTGACCAGGCCTGTAACTATCTCGCCCCGGGCGAGTGAGAAAATCGCCAGTAGTGACGGTGGGAACCCATGGTTTAGAAGATAAGTCTGTTCCCTTTGTACGTGTGTCTGACGTCTGTTATCATGTGCCCGCTGACGTCTCTTGCAATGCCTCTCTGTTTTTCTATAGGAATTACAAAAGTGTTTTGATACAAAGGACATTCAGCTGTTGCAGGACACCATCAGCAAAATGGACCCAACTGTAAGTCGCTTATAATTTTTGGATGATGTTGTGGCCCTGTTATGAAAGTCCACACTGAACGTTTTATTCTTTCCTGATACGTTATAGGGACCAAGACACTGATAGATTTGCTCACACATTTATAGATGTTGGATAAATCCTGCCACATGAAATACACATTCATTTCCGAAGGCAACAAATCCAAAGGATTTATCTTATACTGATAGTGTTTCATTAAAAATATCAATACAGATAAAATATACAGGTGCATCAGGCGCTAAACTCATTTTTTTATATTTAGCCTGTTTTGCATTTCACTTTTATTCATAATTTTTTCACTAGTATATAAGAAATATTTGGTTTAGCTCATTATTTTACTCTAGTTTATAAGACATATTATACATAGCACTTTAAATACTCTGTTCTATAGTTTGTGATAGACCATCTTTAACGCCTGATACGCCTGTATCGTGATTGGCAGCCTAAATTAGGAAGCGCCTTGAGGTTTACTTCTACTGAATCAGCCAATAAAGGGAAACCTATATAATATTCTTCTAGTAATATATAAAAATCAAGGGCGTCTGCAGGTATCTAGGTATGGGGAAGGGGTACCGCCCTGTCCATCCAGTACCTACAGTGCTATCGCTGGACTGCTGCAGCTGCTGACACGTCTGCTTGGAGACCTAATTAAAGTACACATTTTCTTTTGTTTAAGCAAACCTTTGTTTATGAAAAATTCTGTATATAATTGATCAAAATCATTATTCAAATGATGGCTATTTCATTAGGGCCGTTGTCTCCCAGCCAGTTTTGAACTGGCTGGAATATCAATTGCTTATGCCTTGATGAGGCATAGCAAACGATCCGTGGAGCACTGAACACAGTGTTCCGATAGGTAAGCCTAAAAACTAACCCTAACCCTCCCCTTCCATTACCCTAACCCTCCCTTTCTCGCAGCCTCACCGTAACCCTCCCCTTCTATGGTCCTAACCCTAATTCTCCCTTCCTAAGAACCTAACCCTAACATTAAAAGTCCCCGCTGTCTGCAGCAGGTGTGGTGGGTCCTGCGAAAATGAATGGGTGAGTATGCCGATCGGCATACTCGCCCATTCATAAAAAATATTCTGAAATGGCTGCCATTCGAAATAGAGACAGCCGAAAAGTAACTTTCAGCTGTCTCTATATCTAAAGGCAGCCCGTCAGAGCGGGGACAGCAACTGCTTCAAAGCGACTTGTTGGTCTCTGAACATCCAGTGTCCGTGACTAAATCTGAATCCATATGCAGATATGAGCTAAACCCAAAAAAACAGTCTTTTATTTACCTTTAAATGCATGACTTCCATCAGATGATTTGTAGACATGATTTTATTACATGGATCTGAAGACTGATCTTGGATTGGATGGACACCTTTTATATATTTATTTTTTTCTTGACCTTAATGTTAAGATTTTCTGGTTGTCCATTCCTCTTTTAACCACAAGATGGCCATGTATTATCATCACAACCATATTAAACCTTGTCTTGTCTGGTCTATGCGGGAAATTCATTTGTCAGTAGAGAAGCGCCAATATTTCTGCACATTATTGTATCACTTCTCTGTAGTTTTATTCCTGGCATGACCCTTCAAGAGGTATTGGAAATCCCCAGGTTTAATTTCAAGTTTTTTTTTTTTTTATGCAAATAATGGCGCTTGCTGAAACCAATTTCATAGGTTACTATAGACCGGTACATGAAAGGCAGGAATAATCTGCATGGAAACAAAAACTAAAAGTGCCCCAGCAACATTGCCATTAACCAATAACTAACTACACCATCCGATCTGTATCATATAATGCAGAAACGTTAGTTACACACATTTACAAGCTAACAGACACTTTCAAGGCGTTTCTGCTGAATTGATCCAACTCTAGCAGCGAGAGTCCCTATATTGAGTCATATATCATGTCTTTAATGGGGCTTTAGGAGGCCTCCAAATAGTGAAGTGAAGGTTCACAGAAGCTATCAGCTGCTGATCCCAGGCTGCTTCCAAATCAAGTTATACAAAATGGTGGTTGCTCAAATTAATTTATAGGTAAATATGGACAGGTGCATGAGAGGCAGAGGTCATCTTTTTATTTTTAATATTTACTTGTGTGTGTGTCTATATGAATAATATACATTTATATTCTTATGTTCATATATGTCTTCCATCCCACAGGAGGCTAGGTTTTACATGAAGCAGTGCATCGACTCAGGACTGTGGGTTCCAAATTCCAAAGGTGACGGCCCTGACGCAGAGGGTCCGGATACAGAGCCAGTGTATGAAGAGGCCCAGAATACGGCATCTTAAATCTGAGCATAGGAAGTACACGGCATCTCCAATGCAACTCTCATCACGGTGCAATACAAAAACTGACCGATTTCACTCCTAACCACCAGGGGGCACCATCCCTTTTGTAAAACATAAGAGGTTGCTAACCAATACATGAACTGAGAATGCACCATGCTGAAATGCACCAAAAATACACGTTGATCATTCTAGGGACAAAATAGTGGGGTTTATCACTGAAATGACTGGTAGCCTGTGTTCCCAGCCGCCTTGATTTACGGCAGAGAATAGATTTTAAAGCTTTTTAACCCACTCAGGGCTGCATGGGTTAAAAAGCACAACGCAGACACTGAAGCGATAAATCCCTATAGATAAGAGGCTATTTCTTTGTAAGGAACTATGTTAGTGTGTGGCGCCTATACCAAGCACTGAGACTCTTATAGCGCCTATGTTATGTCCCGTGTGGCTGTGACGCTTTTCCCTGTTACGCTTCCATGTTATTACTATGGCAATGAAAAGAACATAAAGTCAATTTTTTTTCATTATATTGTCAGTGTTGTATTTTTTTCCCCCTTCTGGCTGTATAATCTGCTATAAACTTCTATCAGAGATTTACTTTAACTAATACGTTCTTTAAAGTGATAGCTGGTTGCCTACACTGCTTTATTTAAGACCCTGTAAGGTATCTTTTCCCCTTCCCCCACCTATGCCAATGTCTGAGTAAAGCTGAGTACAGCCCTAAGCAATCATACATGGGATGTGATGGCTCTTATAATGTCACTGACAATTGCAATTTCTTGTGAGCATGGTGATTAATGTGTACACACTATAGCGCAGTGGTTCCCAAACTTTCTCAGTTCGAGGCACCCTTAGGGTCTCCATATTTTTTTTCAAGGCACCCCTAAGACAAAAATACAATAGAATACAATAGGAAATAGAAACATTCTGAGGCACCCCGGTGAGAGCGTCGCGGCACCCCTGGGAGCCGCGGCACACAGTTTGGGAATCACTGCTATAGCGGTTTACCAGCAGGCCTGAGATCATCATCATCATCATCTCCTGAACCTCTGCTGAAATAATTGTGACACTGCACCACATCTATCTGTCTACAGTGCACAGGAAAGTGGGACAGACAGGCTAATTCTTTAATTTGAATAATTGCACTGACTCAAGGGAGATAGAGGGGAGAAAAAAAGAACATTCTCTGATCTTAGTGAAAGGGTTTTGCTGGGGGGGGGGGGNGGTGGGTGGGGGGGGTGGGGGGGGGGGGGGGGGGGCTTCACCCACACGAAGGGCCGAATCCAGAGTTAAGGGTTAAGTCCGCAATGGAAGCTAACCTGTATCTGACATCCTGCACGCAGGAGAACAGGGCTCTCCCCCTGTTCTACGTGCAGATTGTGGATCTGTGCCCATGACCCTAACTCAAGTATTCCGCACAAGGACCCTTATATACTGAATTTAATGTAAGGACTGAACCAAGACCTTACTATACAATTTACATGTCAATGCATATCTTGTACACACGGTGAGCGGGCCCTCCTCCCGTACGGAGCTTCTATGTACTGCGCAAGCATATGACATGGAAATAGATTTATTCAAATCTGCATCTGGTCTGAAATCCAAATCTACGTTTGGACCATGATTCGGAATGGCTTCAAAAAGCAGTTTGGTGGCCTTTTAATTGGGAACTGGAGGATTATGGGAGGTATAACAGCTGGGCGACTAAAGAAGTCATTTTTATAACCCTGATGGGGATTACTGATCTTATTTCAGCATAGTTAATATCTCTGGATTGTCTCTGTAATGCTGCAAGTATTTATAGTGTAGGTGGCCATATTTACCAGGGACATAGAAATATAGGGGTCTATTTACAAAGATCATTTCAATGTGATAGTGCCAGCTTTCCCTTCAAACCTGGCCCTATCGCATTAAAATGAACTGTATAATATTTACAAAATGCCGGAGCGGAGCTTTACACCCTGCTCCCAGCGTAAGACTAACGCCAGCTCAAGCTGGCGCTAGGGGTAAGCATTCTAGCGATGTCCCGATATATCCATCTTATCTTCCCTATAATAGGTATTATTAGGTGGAGGAAAATGGGGTATGTATGGGGAGACTACTGGAATACATAGGAATATAAAAAATATATATATATAAAGTATAAAATGTAAAAAATACATAGAAAAAAAATAAGTAAATAGTAAAAACTTGCCTGTCCGGGCGACCCGTTGGACTCCAGGGGTCAAAGTCCCGGCATGAATACACTGAGCATGTGCAGTGTTTCTCATGTCGGGACTTGAAATTTAAAAAGTAACGAATGAGAGTCACCGGGAATGTGCAGTGCTTCATTGATGCATCACATGAATGAGAAGTCCTGCGAAGACCTGGCGGATCATCGCGGGGCCTCGCAGGAGGGGTGAGCATTTGTAAATACTGTGAAGGAAGCTGCCAGGCTCGCTGTGAAGATCAGCGAATCTGATGCCGCTTTGTTCAGTGAACTGAAGCTGTATGTAAATAGACCCCATAGAATGTAACACGGCTCATCCAGTCTGCTCCGTTTTTCTATTTTAAATCATACTGACTCTTGACTCTCAATTTAGTTAAATAATTAGGCTATCCTTATATTTATCCAAAGCATGTTTATATTGTTCCATTGCGGGAGGCTATTCCACTTATCAACTACCCTTTCAGTGAAGTAATGTTCTATCGCCCTCCAGTTTATACGCATGCTTGTGTGTCTTAATACTTCTCATTCTTTGAATAATGCCCCCACCTGTAATTGGTTATACTCCATGATATATGTGAAAGCTGCTATCATCCCCACTGGCCCTTCTCTGCTCCCAGCAATACATGTTTACTTCCTTTAGTCTGTCTTAGTATGTTGTGTGACACAGGCCATGCACCGTTTTAGTTGCCAATCTAATGTATTTATGTCTTTCTGGAGATATGGCCTCAGCACTGCACACAGTATTCTAGGTGAGGGCGTACCAATGATCTATAAAGGGGCATCACTACTTCTCTCTTTCTACTACTAATTCCTCTCCCTATGCAGCCAAGCATCTGTCTTGCCTATCTCATTGCTTTGCTACATTGCTTGGCTACCTTTTACGTTACAGGGGGGATGGGCAACCTGCAAGACTGCCTCAGATTGCCTAAACCTGCTACGCTGGGATGTTTGGCATTTAATCCTAAAAATAAATATATTAATATATTGTGGAGGAGGGCGACTGTCCTGTTATTTAGCCTTATTTTAAATCGTTTCGGTTAATGATAAAACGTAATCTGTAGTTACTCCATGCCTCCTGCTTAAATAAACATCTTCATCATACATCCCTCTAATGTAGTTTGTTGGATTTATTAATGGTGTTAGCAGGATCGCAAAACAGTATTAAGACCGAACAAAGCAGAGCCTCCTATTTGTTAGTTTATAGAACATTCTTTTCTGTGGCTGCATGTTATGAGGTGGTGGTCTCCTTTGCTATCCTGCCTTTTATAAATGAGAATCCGTAAGGATGGGCGGAGAATCTCCTACATCCAGACATCAGTCAGCTGATAGTGACGTCTGTGAGTTCCTCAGTGGGATTTTTGATGGTGATGTGAAACCGCCACGTCCGGTAGACCCGGATCAATAGACCTGGGAATGAAACACGGGAAGGGTGGCAGTGTGAAAGCACTAGGGTTGTTTTCAACCTGGGTCTTTCATTTTGCCTCCCGATTGGCTCAGATTTGCTATGGCAACAGTAAATAAACCTGTTTCTAGCGTCGGAAAGTAAAAAAAATATATATATTTGCAAGCATAGGGCATGCTGATGCTTGTAGTGTTAAGTTTTTTCTTTAGGTTAGGGGTCGGCCCTATATATTTTTTTAAGGTGTTAGGAGGGGTATTCATTTGTGTGTTGTAACAGATTACAGGGCATGCTGGCACTTGTGGTTCTCCAAACACTAGCATGCCCTGTCATCCTTGGGCATGCTGATGATTGTAGCACTACAAGCATCAGCATGCTCTGCAGCGTTAAAAATCCACTAAAACCCGGGAAATTCCTGGTAATGTGAAAGGGACGGACCCGGGAATTTCCCGGGTTTTTAGTGGACTTATAACACGGTTATAAGAAACACACAGCACTGCTCCCAGAAAAGTCCCGGGTACAAAATACCGGGTTTCTCTGGGATGGTGATGTGAAAGCGGTATCAGACAGTCCTATCCTCAGGAACAGATTAAAGTCCATTCCTTGGGGAATTGACCTCCATTTATAATAGAGCCAGAGAAATACTTAATGGGCCTCCCAGATGCTACCAGGCAGAGTTCTGCAACCCAATACACTTTGGGAGTCACATGGGGGCTCTCTAGTCACATTAAGGACTACATGTTGGAGCTGTCAGCTAGCACTAGAAATGGGGGTGGGGAAATGTATCAGGACAAGCCAAATCGTTATAACAGGGAAAATATTATGAATTTGCTTTTTAGCACAAAAATACTCAACAGCTTCCATTTTACCTTGCAATTTAGCTTTTTTGCAAGTAAATTTCAGCTCTTTGGACTAAGTGGACGTTTTCTAAGCATTCAGAAGGTGCATAGTAAGGGCGGATACAAGGCTGGCCGCGAGATCCTCACTCAGTAGGGCGAAAGTCTAGGGACTGCGGACCGGAATCATAAATATGATTTTGCTACTTTTTACGTGTGTGTTTTTAGGATCGGATTAATTGCACATGAATTTACGTAGGATTTAGGCACGGATTTCAAAATCGTACTTAGTGACGTACGTAGGGAGGGGGTGTGTTTTTTTTTGCCTCATGTGCCCGAATATTATAACTATTTCCACAGTGTGAAGTTACGTGAAAGTGGGTGGGGGACGACGACATTTAAATGGCCTTTTGAGGGGTTAGTAATGTACGCATGTGCCTAAGCAGCACATAAATACGCCCATAGAGTTATGGTTGCCCTATGGAGGCGTAAGTCACCAAAAATCCGTCTGTGCGAGGGGAGTCATGGGTGTAGCCTTGCAAGGTACGTGCGTATATTTGTGAACTTATTTCACACATATCTGTGAATCCGGTCCTGCATGAATACAGGCTGGTGCTGTGTCCGGGTCTTAGTATTTGGTCCTTCTTTCTTGTTTTAGCTGCTGGTTTGAATTATGTCTCTCCCTGCAGGTCAATGTTGGTTTTACTGAGGCACAATTTAGCGTTTTATTTATTTCTTGCAATGTAACTCCATATCCTTCCAATAGTCACCTTACACAAGTGTAACAAGCTTCAACATGCCAATCTGATATCAACACAGAAAGGAGCTGAGGTTACAAAGAGAGTTCATAAGGCTGCCTGTCAGTCTGCTGATTTCTATTTCTATGTGTGCAAATAAGGAACAATTTAATAAGTGTTGATAGGATTTGTGTGCATTAACTGTATTCATCTACAAGCACACACAGTACAGCGCAGAATGAATATGGTTAAAGAGACAAAAAGGCATTTGCCAACTTTCCCTGAATATCAGTGAGACGCGTTGGAGAGCGAGTGATCTCCCTGAAGTGTTTTCTCCCTGATGCTAATTCAGTTCCGTTCACACTGTGCCAAAAACCCGGGATACTGGAGGGGCAAGCCCTAACAACTTGGGTCGAGGCTCAGTGTGAATGGTCACACCTGCCACAACCCGGGTCAAGTGACCCGGGAATCAGACACGGGTTTTAACAAGGTTTTTTCCTGTGTCAAACCTGTGTAGCCGGCAGTGTGAATAGTGCGACCCGGGTTCTTTAAACCCGGATCTCGCTGAAAGAAGCTGATTGGGTCTAAAAGACCCAATCAGCTTTGTTGCTTATAAAAAAAATAAAAAACATTTTTAAATAAAAAAAAAATATATTTCAAATAAAGAAAAACAATAAATTAATTTTTTTTAAAAACCCTTAAAAAATAGGAAACAGGACTTACCTGTCCTGCGACGCGGCTGACTGCAGGTCCAGCCGAAATGGAGGTCCTGCGCATGCATTGCAGGAATGAAGTCCTGAGAGGACCCGGAGGATCGTCGCAGGCCCTTGCAGGAGAGGTGAGTAGTTGAATAGGGTCTACTATTGTATTCCCCATTCTATTCTATAGTCTATACTAATGTATACCCTATTCTATTGTATAGAATAGGGTATGCAATAGTATAGACTATAGAATAGAATGGGGTATACAATAGTCTAGCAGTGCAGAGCCCAAAGATCCCGGGTCAGTCCCATTTAGTGTGAACGGGCCTGACCCGGGAATTTCCCGGGTCTATGCTGCAGTGTGAACAGGATCCCCCCTGCTGTGCTGCTGTGTGCCCCGGAAAAAACCTGGGACGAATATCCCGGGTTTTTGCCGGGGCGTCAGTGTGAACACGGTATAAGAGTATGAGGCCGTTCCTGCACTTTCTGGGCGGACTCTTAGCCCATGGAGAAAATAAATACAGGCAGCACATGGGCAGCCTCCAGGGGGCCTCAATCATCCTGCAATGTGGAGGAGCACCCTGGGCTGGACACTGCTATGGCAACACTGGGGAAGTAAATAACTGTGTGACAGAGAGTAGGTGGGTGTGTGTGTGTGTGTGTTTTTGAGTGTGTTGTAAGTTATATGTATTTATATGTGTGACAATAGTTATGTGTATTTATGGGAGTGTGTGTGTGACAATAGTTATGTGTATTTGTGTGTGTGAGACAATAGTTATGTGTATTTGTGTGTGTGAGACAATAGTTATGTGTATTTGTGTGTGTGAGACAATAGTTATGTGTATTTGTGTGTGTGAGACAATAGTTATGTGTATTTGTGTGTGTGAGACAATAGTTATGTGTATTTGTGTGTGTGAGACAATAGTTATGTGTATTTGTGTGTGTGAGACAATAGTTATGTGTATTTGTGTGTGTGAGACAATAGTTATGTGTATTTGTGTGTGTGAGACAATAGTTATGTGTATTTTCACAGAGATTTGTGGTTCGATGAAACCAGATGTGGAAATAACTTGAGTCTGAGACAGTATTAGTTAATTAAAAATTGTGGTTTACTATAGCTCTGTGGATTTCGGATTTTGCAGATAACTTTACAAGTAATCACAATATTACTTCAACACATTGCAATACATTAATCTTAAAGCTGATATATTTCTTAGAACAATTTCAACACAATATGTTTCACTCTTATAGCTCAATTATATTGGCTACACCAACTTTTATGTTACAGAAGAAAAAAGAAATAACTTTCATTTAAATATATTATTCATTAAAAGGTCTACTCAGATCAAAATTGTGCACTTACAATAAATTACTTATAAAATACCACCAAACTTCATACAAAATGATCTAACAACTTATTCAAGACAGTTAATAATAGTGAAGTTCATACACATTTAAGACATTTAAATTGAAGCTATCACTGTAGATTGTAACAGAGTTTTTACCAGCTATTAACAAATGGTGTCTCAATACATCACATTAACCTATATAGCCTTTACCACCCGTTTTGATATCCGTTGGATCCCCCTGTATGCACACTGGTGCCCCTGGCCTGACTCTCTTACTCCCGTTGTCTGTCCCCCGCTGTTGTCTGGGCTGACACTCCGCTGGATTGCGGCTCTGGGGTCCGTCGGCCTGGTGTGACTGCGGGGAGGCCGGCCTGTCCTGGGGGTGCCTGGCGGTGTGGAGGAGGAGGTGGTCGCTTGGTGGGGACGGTGACTGGCTGGATCCTGTGTCTGCCTGTGCTGCTCCCCGTGGGTTTCGACGGCTGGATTCAGAGAGCGGCGCTGGATTGAGAGGTCCTGCTCTGCTTTTCCTCGTGGCATGTAATTGGCGCGAAAAGGCGCCATCTTTAGTGCCTGTGCTTCCTGGACGCCATCTACAGAGGTAGGAGTTGCTGCAACAGTTATCACGGTGCTGGGGCTGCCTGTTTAACCTCAAAGGTTCCAGACGCTTCTCATTGGAGACCATATTTCATACAGAGGCACCCAGAGGTACTTGGAGCTGTGAGGGGCTTTTTGTGGACTTACTTTATTCAACTCTGCAGGATATATTACAGTGAGTTATATTATCTAACGCTGCAGGCTCCTACTATTACACTTCCTACTTGAACTTCCACCTAACTGGCTGGTATAGTAGGTGAGCTGGGGATAATTCACCATACAAGTGGTTCTGGACTGTCTTGCATGTTTACCTGCAGCTCTCTAAGCCTCATATACAGGGTCACAAAATTTGCTGTCAAAGGCTTCTAATACTATCTGTTACCTCTGCTTTTATTACTTTTCAATAGCTCTATACAAGCTCCATAAAGGTTGTTACCAGCTTGCAGCTACAGAGTCTTCAGTACACTCATTACCACTGTATCCTCCCCCTGCTGTAGAATATTCTGGATTTAACATCACTTTCTGCTACTATCCTAAAGAGAGCTGGTTGAGTTCATACATAAGTGCCTCTGGTCTGTTTCTCCTATATTTAATTGACTTCCTTCAGCTCCGTACAATGGGTGGCCAACTGGCATGTTTGGGCTCCTAGTCACGCCAGTCACCACCACAAGTTCATCTGCCTGCTGCAGTTATCTGACGGACCTCGTTACCAGACTGTCACCGCAGGCCAGGAGGGCACAGTTTTCTGAGTGACCCCACTCATAGGTGTTTCGGGACTGGCTCGGGAGGAGGCTGGGAGGAAGCGGCAGATTGCCTACTAAAACGTTCCAGACGGGCCGCTGCCGATGTTGCTTGTGTGTGAATTTCAGGCTTGCGCTTTGTTGGTTTACCGGAGCGTGCGGAGGGTTCACAGCTGGAGGTCTACCTGGAGAATCTGCTGCTTAAAGAATTTGGGAAAGAGGCCTTCTCATCTCACTTTGCCGGTGAACGTGCGCACAGGATCCCACCCCAACCTCCTGCTCCTGGTGCTGCTCCACGCACATTCATCGATAAGTTCCTGCACTACAGAGATAGGGATGCTATCCTACGTCTCCTGTGACAGAGTGGACCCCTTAAGGGGACCCCTTAAGGCCAGGAGGGCACAGTTTTCTGAGTGACCCCACTCATAGGTGTTTCGGGACTGTCTCTCCCCAGCCCACCTTGCTCATCTTCAGGAGTGCTCTCTCTGTGGCTGCAGGCTCCGCGCACAAGGTGTTAGACCTATACAGAATACTAAAGTTGTCAACGTGGTGTTTTAATCTGAGCATTACATCAGCCTCACAATGGGGAAGCGCACACAAGCAACATCGGCAGCGGCCCATCTGGAACGTTTTAGTAGGCAATCTGCCGCTTCCTCCCAGCCTCCTCCCGAGCCGTCGCCGCCGACTTCTGAACTGGTGGTGCCTGATGGATTGCCACCTGTTGCTGAGCAACCGATCTTACAGCAGGTTCTCCTTGCCATTACTACATCTGAGCAGCGGCTGACTACTCAGATAGGGAAAGTGCAGAGCGACATATCATTATTACGGCAGGATCTGCAGCTCACTAGGGAGAGAGTGGGGGAGGCGGAACACAGAATTTCAGCCTTGGAGGATACTGTTACCCCACTGAAGCGTGATGTGACGGATCTTCAGGCGCATAAGTCTAAGCTGACTGACCTAGAGGGGCGACTCAGAAGAAACAACTTGCGCTTTGTTGGTTTACCGGAGCGTGCGGAGGGTTCACAGCCGGAGGTCTACCTGGAGAATCTGCTGCTTAAAGAATTTGGGAAAGAGGCCTTCTCATCTCACTTTGCCGGTGAACGTGCGCACAGGATCCCATCCCAACCTCCTGCTCCTGGTGCTGCTCCACGCACATTCATCGCTAAGTTCCTGCACTACAGAGATAGGGATGCTATCCTACGTCTCCTGTGACAGAGTGGACCCCTTAAGGTCGACAACACTACAGTGTCGGCTTTCCCGGATTATGCCCTGGAAGTGCAGAAAAACAGGGTGCAGTTCACGCAGATTCGTCGCAAGCCGCGGGAGCTCCAACTGCCATATTCCATCCTCTTTCCTGCTCGTCTTCGGGTGGTGGCTGACGGAGAGACTCACTTCTTCTCCACTCCGAGGGAGGCTGAGATTTGGTTGGAGCGGAGTCACAGGCGAAGGCCTCAGCCGCCCCCTTGATCGGGGAGGAGCCGCGGAGTCCCGATTGAATATGCACAGGATATGTACTCTGGACGTGATCAGGTTTTTTCTCTTTTTCAGGGACTTCTGGGTGTGTAACTGGGGGGTCCATATTTAGACTCCTTAATAAATGAAGGGGGTTTAAGAGGGTTTTATAGTAGTCGCAGTCCTAGGGCTGTACAATACGTGCCGCTGGTTATTTGGCTGAGCGTAGGGCTAAGAATTTATCAATCCTAATGTGGAATGTTAGGGGGCTCAATGATAGGATTAAAAGATCGTTGGTCTTGAATTACCTCAGAAAGCAGGGGTCTGATATTATTTGTTTATTGGAGACTCACCTGACAGGAGGGAAAATACTTTCTTTGAAACGACAATGGGTGGGATGGGCCTACCACTCCACCTTTTCCACGCACTCCCGGGGTGTTTCTATTTTAGTCCGAAAACAAATTAACTTTGTCCTGGAAGATGTTCACATAGACACCGGCGGTAGATATGTCTTCATTAAGGACTACATTGACACTTTCCCCCTCCTCTTGATGGCACAGTACGTCCCTCCTCCCTATTCTAGTAATCTCCTAAATCCAGTGATGACATATATGTGTTACGGTACCCCGGGCTTACCCCGACAGGGAACCGGAGTGACCAGAGAGAGAGAGAGAACACGGGTACTCACCGGTTTGTAGAGCCTGATTTCTGAGTATTCGCTAGAGCCCCTGATGGTGGGGATAGACTGGAGCTGGTGGGACTTCGTCAGGATACGCACCTTTAGAGAAAACCCGGGAGAAGAATAGGAAGGAAAGATGGAGTAA
>WWET01002978.1:100527-113195 GCA_011038615.1 Limnodynastes dumerilii | reverse complement strand
ATACCCAGACCTCTCACCCAGTGCCAGTTGAGGGAGGAAGCAAAGTGCCAGGCTTGCACTGCTCTAGGAGGGCGATCGCCCCCCTCCAAATCTGAAATTGTGTGTACCCAGTGTGAAAATAATTCATAGGTGGCATTGCCTCCCTTCTGAGGTTGTAGGGCCTAACACAATAGAAAAATGTAAACATGATTGAGATAAATATAAGGATATCATATATCTTACACTTAAACAGGTCTAATGGGGTTTAGAGTTATTTTGGCTTAAACATAAAATTTGGCAGTCTCAGTTTATGCTGCTATCAGGTCAGTGGTTCCTTGTAAAGTTCTCCATGTGTAGATGGATAGGGGGGATTGTCCTAGGGGATAAGAAAGTGAACAGATGACAGGTATGGTTTTTAGAAGTTCAAGGTCCCTGAGGACAGGTTGATAGTGGGGGACACTCACCAAAAAAAGAGGTACAGGTGTGAGGAGACACAACCTCGGAGGAGATAACGGCCACTAGGAGAGAGGGGACAGCATCCCAGTGTAGATTGTGTTGTTCTCACACTTGATCTGTGATCCAGTCACCTCTATTACCCCTCATTACAGGATGAGTTTCTCAGTTTAAAAAAATGTTTTAACAAAGTTATTTCAGGTCCGTTGGGGGTTTCCATGTAATTGATGGCGCCGACAATACAGGATGTAGATGATTCCCTCCAGTAATGGAGAAGTGCTTTTGGTTTCTATACGTGGAGCAGTGGTGGTTGTAGGGGACTTGCAGAAGTAATGCTGGAAGGTCCCCAGATGTTTGCAGTGTACTCTGGCAAACACATTTCAGGCTTTTACGGCTTTACTCAGTAATATATCAATAAAACTTTACATGTTATAGTCGCCGATATTACCATGCACTGTGTGATGACGGTGCTAAGCTCAAAGCTCATCCTGAGTTTGGATTTCTGAACACCTATGTTTGTTTGCTTGTGATGGTGGGGGAAGAAATTTCCCAAGCACATCACACTTCCTGTTTCATTGAAGCCATCTGCAACTTTACCCAACCACAGGCCAGATTTACTAAGCCGCAGGTTTGGAAAAGTGGAGATGTTGCCCATGGCAGTTAATCAGATTCTAGCTGACATTCTCTAGTATGTAATAGGAAAGTGAGAGCAAGAATCTGATTGGTTGCCATGGGCAACATCTGCACTTTTCCAAACCAGCAGCTTAGTAAATCTGGCCCCATGAGTCCATTCGTCTACCAGAATATACTCTCCAGACATCGCAAGGTTCTTGTGATTGTCATCTTACATACTTTTGACATAACTCAACCAGAATTTAAAGGTCTGTGGCCCTTTAACTAGGTCTTATTGTGTTAATGGCTCAGGGGGAAGTATTGCAATATTGCTTTGCAAATAACAAGTAATTCCTCTGAAGCACTTGCATTCCTCCCCTTTACACTGGAATTAGGGTGAGTCTGCTGTAGAAGCATACATGTGGCAGAAGTAACTTCATGGGTACTTTCATAGGGGTTAATCTCCTCTTGGCCCGGTACTGGGGGCAGTTACACATGGAGTTCTGCTGGCTGCGCTGTTTGTTTGCAGTATAATTAGATTTTATTAATAGTTATTTTGGCACATGCAGTGCCTTCTGTTTGCTGAGTAACAGGTTTTATCTGCTAATGTTTTCAGACGGCACAGGCTCCGGTAGAGTAAGCCACAACGACGTTCATTGTTATGAAGGGATCCTTGCTGTGAAGGTCAGTGCTCGTGTGAAGAAGGGGGAGAAGTGTCAGAAGGATGTGGTTAAACAACAGGTGGAAAATACAGGCTCGAAAATGTCTCATCTGTAGTGTGAGTCTAGGACATGCTCTGGGTATAATATCTATGTGCAGCTACACTAGGGGGAAATAGACTATGGGTTGCACTCCACCTTAGAGTGTGCAGAGCACTAAGCTGGTAAGCGACACCTCCCTTCCCTCGTTCTGTGCTCGTCCTCCCCAGTTATTTTCTTTGCAGTGTTGGTGAGTACCAAATGTTATGCTTTCTTTTGTTTTTAGTTGTAGCAACAGCTACAATGTGAGTGTGGAGAGTGTCAGGGGGCACTGACACTTCTCTGTTGCTTTTGCAGCAGTTGTGGCTCTGTGTAATCCTATCTCTGTTCCTTGTCTTGTACCATTGTCTCTTCTATGCTGCTGACCCTCACTCCATCTATACAAAGCCACAAAACCGCGCTGGTTGTCTGACAATGACTTGTGCTCTTTTTAGGGCATTTTATTGCTGGCAGATTAGTTTTTTTTGCTGTGTTTTTGTTCTTTACTTATTCTTGCGTACCATGTGCTTTAGAATTATAGGTGACCATTTGTAGATATGACTGCGAGATGGAACAGACTTTGCTTATATCTCTTGTCCTGTTTCATGTGGGGCTGGTGTGTAATATTTAATGTAGGGTTCGGGGTATGGAAGCCCGTGTTCTCCCTTTGCATGTACCAACTTAACGATCATTCTGCGTTCCACAGTCGGAAAGTCAACTTCAGGATCCAGCCCTATATGATGAGGTGACCAATCCCTCGTCTTCTTTCCTCTGGCCTTGGTGGATCACAATTCGATTGGTGCAGAACGCTGGATCACACTTCTGATGGGAGTATGTGTATTTGCTCGGTCTGGAGCTGAAGCTTCATGGTTGGTGGGCCTGGGCTTTAGACCTTTATTCCCATTTCCAATCCTAGCTTGGGGAATGCAGCTCGCTGCATCCGGTGGTGAACTAAGATACCTTAATGTATACCTGATGGGGCTGCGTAGCTCTTCATTCCTTTACACAGCGCACAGACAGAACAAATGTGCCACCATCCAGACCCAATCGCAACTCACTGCTGGGACTGCTGGCATTTGGAGAGACATCTTGTAGAGGGTCGTTGTCCATGTGCAGTAATGTCATGTTTATACAATTAAACCCATCCCAGACCCAAATGCAGATGCATGAATGCACAGATCACAGCAAAACATTCGCACCGTCCGCAGGGCTTGTGGAATTGAACTCATGACCTCAGCTCTGTGAGCAATCAGTGCTAAGCACTGAGCCACCATGCTGCCATAACCTATACCGGGCTATTGAGTTTAACTTTCCAAGTTATGGGAATGCCGCCTGTGCATTGTGCTCTGTGTTGGCTTTTTTGTTTTTAAATTCTTTTATTTATTTGGAAGCTAATTTATTTCATGACTAGTTTTACTGCAGTCACACTAATCAGCGTGCTCACACATACTGAGCTCTGTTGTATCCTACACTTCAGTTTGGATCACTGTGGAAAGGGAGTGTGTCAGGGGGCATAGCTGCATTGTGATTGGCTGCACTGTGTCTGTACGCCATCTCCTGTACTTGCATAAGGATGCAGCGCTCTAGTTGCGTTCACGTCTGGATCACACCTAAGCATTTAATATGCTGCAGGGGCTTTTAGAGGACACAGGTTGCATTAATCTTCAGGCCTTTTTTCCTTGGTGTAGTAGAAGGCGATGGTGTTGGAGGAAGAGCTGGATCAAACAACTGGTTCATGCTTAGTGACATATTTAAAACCTAGACCCATTACTGTGCATTATGGGAAATCTCCAGGTAATGTCATATATGGCACCCAGACCCATTACTGTGCATTATGGGAAATCTCCCAGGTAATGTCATATATGGCACCCAGACCCATTACTGTGCATTATGGGACATCTCCCATGTAATGTCATATATGGCACCCAGACCCATTACTGTGCATTATGGGAAATCTCCCAGGTAATGTCATATATGGCACCCAGACCCATTACTGTGCATTATGGGGAATCTGCCAGGTAGTGTCATATATGGCACCCAGACCCATTACTATGCATTATGGGAAATCTCCAGGTAGTGTCATATATGGCACCCAGACCCATTACTGTGCATTATGGGAAATCTCCCAGGTAATGTCATATATGGCACCCAGACCCATTACTATGCATTATGGGAAATCTCCCAGGTAGTGTCATATATGGCACCCATACCTATTACTATGCATTATGGGGAATTTGCCAGGTAGTTCCATAAGTCCTTCCCCAGTTTAAATGGCATTTGCTTCCCTGCTTTCATTCCTATAATGGGACTGTAGAGTGTGCTTTCAGTCTCTCATCCGCCATGTGCAATCTCCTGACGTGAATTACCTCAGAAGGGCAGCGTGTACCCTATAGATAGCATCTATGCTCAGAATTCTTCTCTGTTGCTGTGTAACAGGATATGCAGTGAATGTATCTTACCATCAGAGGCTGTTTTTCCATTCTCAAGAACTGACACATTTCTACTTAATTTACCTCATTATCATTTTTAACATCTCTCCAGGAACCATATCCAGACCATAGCCTTCATATGTTTGTTATATGATATGAGTGGAGTCCAATTATTTTTACTTTACATTTCATCTTGAAATGAGAATTAGATAAGTGAAGCAATTGTTCTATTTCATTAAATGATTCATTGGGAAGTTAACATATATTGCATGTGTGTTTTATAATGTAATGTGTTGTGTATGTTTATGTATGCAGACTGTCATGTGATCATGTATGGTTGATCTATAATAACTCTTTGTTTCTGCTTCTGCCCCCTAGTGATGGCTCTGTGTCAGTGTACTGTACAACACAGTGAATCTGACATGGAGGGCTGTACCTTCACCGGAGCTGGGCTCAGGGTGTATCTGTACTGGAGCAATGGGAAAGAGCATTATGTCAGCTTCACACAGAATATCACCACAGCTGAGGAGATCTGCATTTACCTGGCAGAGAGACTAGGTAAGAGACCTGTAGAATTCAAGTTATGAGATGACACACCCTGTCCCTTCCACCACAGGGTGACACAGACAGGAGGGAGCTATGTGACATGGAGTCTGCCCCTCCCACCACAGGGTGACACAGACAGGAGGGAGCTATGTGACATGGAGTCTGCCCCTCCCACCACAGGGTGACACAGACAGGAGGGAGCTATGTGACATGGAGTCTGCCCCTCCCACCACAGGGTGACACAGACAGGAGGGAGCTATGTGACATGGAGTCTGCCCCTCCCACCACAGGGTGACACAGACAGGAGGGAGCTATGTGACATGGAGTCTGCCCCTCCCACCACAGGGTGACACAGACAGGAGGGAGCTATGTGACATGGAGTCTGCCCCTCCCACCACAGGGTGACACAGACAGGAGGGAGCTATGTGACATGGAGTCTGCCCCTCCCACCACAGGGTGACACAGACAGGAGGGAGCTATGTGACATGGAGTCTGCCCCTCCCACCACAGGGTGACACAGACAGGAGGGAGCTATGTGACATGGAGTCTGCCCCTCCCACCACAGGGTGACACAGACAGGAGGGAGCTATGTGACATGGAGTCTGCCCCTCCCACCACAGGGTGACACAGACAGGAGGGAGCTATGTGACATGGAGTCTGCCCCTCCCACCACAGGGTGACACAGACAGGAGGGAGCTATGTGACATGGAGTCTGCCCCTCCCACCACAGGGTGACACAGACAGGAGGGAGCTATGTGACATGGAGTCTGCCCCTCCCACCACAGGGTGACACAGACAGGAGGGAGCTATGTGACATGGAGTCTGCCCCTCCCACCACAGGGTGACACAGACAGGAGGGAGCTATGTGACATGGAGTCTGCCCCTCCCACCACAGGGTGACACAGACAGGAGGGAGCTATGTGACATGGAGTCTGCCCCTCCCACCACAGGGTGACACAGACAGGAGGGAGCTATGTGACATGGAGTCTGCCCCTCCCACCACAGGGTGACACAGACAGGAGGGAGCTATGTGACATGGAGTCTGCCCCTCCCACCACAGGGTGACACAGACAGGAGGGAGCTATGTGACATGGAGTCTGCCCCTCCCACCACAGGGTGACACAGACAGGAGGGAGCTATGTGACATGGAGTCTGCCCCTCCCACCACAGGGTGACACAGACAGGAGGGAGCTATGTGACATGGAGTCTGCCCCTCCCACCACAGGGTGACACAGACAGGAGGGAGCTATGTGACATGGAGTCTGCCCCTCCCACCACAGGGTGACACAGACAGGAGGGAGCTATGTGACATGGAGTCTGCCCCTCCCACCACAGGGTGACACAGACAGGAGGGAGCTATGTGACATGGAGTCTGCCCCTCCCACCACAGGGTGACACAGACAGGAGGGAGCTATGTGACATGGAGTCTGCCCCTCCCACCACAGGGTGACACAGACAGGAGGGAGCTATGTGACATGGAGTCTGCCCCTCCCACCACAGGGTGACACAGACAGGAGGGAGCTATGTGACATGGAGTCTGCCCCTCCCACCACAGGGTGACACAGACAGGAGGGAGCTATGTGACATGGAGTCTGCCCCTCCCACCACAGGGTGACACAGACAGGAGGGAGCTATGTGACATGGAGTCTGCCCCTCCCACCACAGGGTGACACAGACAGGAGGGAGCTATGTGACATGGAGTCTGCCCCTCCCACCACAGGGTGACACAGACAGGAGGGAGCTATGTGACATGGAGTCTGCCCCTCCCACCACAGGGTGACACAGACAGGAGGGAGCTATGTGACATGGAGTCTGCCCCTCCCACCACAGGGTGACACAGACAGGAGGGAGCTATGTGACATGGAGTCTGCCCCTCCCACCACAGGGTGACACAGACAGGAGGGAGCTATGTGACATGGAGTCTGCCCCTCCCACCACAGGGTGACACAGACAGGAGGGAGCTATGTGACATGGAGTCTGCCCCTCCCACCACAGGGTGACACAGACAGGAGGGAGCTATGTGACATGGAGTCTGCCCCTCCCACCACAGGGTGACACAGACAGGAGGGAGCTATCCTCCTATTACTCCATATATCATCTCCCTATAACTCTATATATCATCTCCCTATAACTCCTCCTATTACTCCATATGTCATCTCCCTATAACTCCTCCTATTACTCCATATGTCATCTCCCTATAACTCCTCCTATTACTCCATATGTCATCTCCCTATAACTCCTCCTATTACTCCATATGTCATCTCCCTATAACTCCTCCTATTACTCCATATGTCATCTCCCTATAACTCCTCCTATTACTCCATATGTCATCTCCCTATAACTCCTCCTATTACTCCATATGTCATCTCCCTATAACTCCTCCTATTACTCCATATGTCATCTCCCTATAACTCCTCCTATTACTCCATATGTCATCTCCCTATAACTCCTCCTATTACTCCATATGTCATCTCCCTATAACTCCTCCTATTACTCCATATGTCATCTCCCTATAACTCCTCCTATTACTCCATATGTCATCTCCCTATAACTCCTCCTATTACTCCATATGTCATCTCCCTATAACTCCTCCTATTACTCCATATATCATCTCCCTATAACTCCTCCTATTACTATATATCATCTCCCTATAACTCCTCCTATTACTCCATATGTCATCTCCCTATAACTCCTCCTATTATTCCATATATCATCTCCCTATAACTCCTCCTAACTCTTTATATAACTCCTCCCACAAGTTCTATTTCTAGGTAACGCTTTTGTTCTCTTGGCTTTTCCAGGTACTATTTTAGGAACTGGCATGGGATGAATGAGACAGAGCCAGTTGTGTGTCGCAATGTCCCTAAGATCAGTGACAGCAGTGAGGACAGGAGTCGCATTGACCAGTCTGGGGCCATCTTGGACTTACCGTCCTTTGAGTATCTGTTTGAGCAGGTAACACTGTGCAGTCAGTAATAATGACTAGTGTGAGGAGGGGGAAGGGACTCAGATTCTATAAATCTGGCAGACTGGTCTTGTTGTTGTGCCCTTGTATAGGGGACACACAGTGTGAAAACGGTCCTGTGTCATGTCCCAACCAGCAAAAGGGATAAATCACTAATGCAATGTGGAAAGACAGAGCAATGTAGTAGTAACGTTTCATTGTCATTACCCCAGCTCATGTGTGGGCGTCCGGGCCTATCCATCCAGGCTTCAGAGTAATGGCACTTTGAAGGACTTGGAATCGGAAACCCCCCCACTTTTGGTACTGCGGTGTATGTGCGGAATTCTGGGTCCTGGTAGGGAAAATGCTGGCGGGTCTGGACAGAGCTTGAAGTGGAAGTGCTTCTGTGTTGTGGGTGGGGGAGAGACTTAAAGTGTACAGCCCTCGTGTACAATCCACATTTCCACACCGCACCCATTTTACATGATAAGACCTAGTCTGGGAATTGAACTCATGACCCCAGCGCTGTGAGGAATTTAGCGGGGTACACACTGTAATTTTTAGTGACAATTTGACATTTTGGGGGACGGGGCCTGAATCTCAATGGAGTAGGACGTGTTGTTCTGTAGCTCCGTCCACGATCTCTGAGAGTGACTGCCGGGCGGTGTGACGGCTGCGGTGGCAAGTTATTTAGCTGCTATTTCTTGGAGCTCCAGATACAGCTGCATTCTTCTAATATTTGGCCACATTCCAGTGACTTTCTATAAACTCTGCTATCTCACCTATAAACCTGGTTACAAGTTATTTTGACGATTTCACATTTTGATACATCTGTATTAAAGATTTAAGCCCCGACCTGCTCATCGATGCCCCTGTGCACACTGCTCTCTAGTTTCCTGGGCATTGTTTCATGCACTGTTTAAATAAATCTTTGCTGCAATGATATTGTCGCCCACAAGGTGAATATGAATGGGAATCGTTGCAGTGTTCGGGACATAGGTGATCTTGTAATATTAGGAACCTCCAATAATCCAGTCGCACAATGCGATGTGGTTTCATGGGACATTGGAGAGCTATCTGACGATTATCATGTGATTGGAACAATAATCTGTAGATAACGCTTCAGCGTGTACCCTGCTTTATACATGACTTGTGGCTGGTGCGATTGTTTTTTCATAAAGAGTTGCGTTTGGGTCTAGATAGCACATAATTGTGTGCACATTTTTTGCTGAGCATATATAGGACCAAAGTGCTCATTTACACCACACCCTATTTTTATATACTAGGCCGTATTATTCCTATACTGATACTAAAATATTTTCTCATCCTAAACCTGCTGTCACTTTAGTGTTACCAGTTGTACAAGGCTCTAATATATAGACACTCCAAACACTAAAATCTAATAATTGTGTATAGAGAGTGGAGCTATTAGGGCGTCTTCAAATATCTAAGCTGGATGGTGCATGGCAGAGGTGCATCACTGCCCGAACATGAACTGGAATAACCAGCATGTTGTTTAATAAAGTCAGCCTCAGATGACTTCCATATATCTACAGTATATCCCCCAAACCGATGGCAGTCCCTGGGACAAGGGCTGTCTTTAAGTAGAGACAGCCGAAAGTTCTTTTTCGGCTAGCTCTATTTCGTATAGGCAGCTATTTCCTTTTTTTTTTCAGAATGGGTGATTATGCCGATTGGAATATTCACCCATTCATTTTTGGAAGCGCTGCCGGACCCGCCGCAGGAGAGATGAGTAACGTCTCCGGGGACTTTTAGTGTTAGGGGAGGGTTAGGGTTAGGCTCTGGGGAAGAGGGTTAGGGCCATGGAAGGTGGAGGGTTAGGGTTTGGATCAGGCTGCAGGAAGGGTGGGGTTAGGATTAGGCTACGAGGAACGGAGGGTTATGGTCAGGCTGTGGAGAAGGGGTAGGGTTAGGGTCAGGCTGTGGGGAAGGGAGAGTTAAGGTTTGGATAATCAAAGGGGAGGGTTAGGCAAAGGGTAGGAGTTCATTTTGATACTTAACATTCCGATGACCATGTTCGGTGCCCCGGGGATTTCCCAACCAGTTCCGAACTAACTTGGAGAGAATAGCCCTATCGAAAGGGCCATTCTCCACACGTACAAATTATTTGCTCAGTATGGAGGTTCTAAGTAGATCTTGTGTCTCTTTCTTGCAGGGTAAGTTTGACTTTGTGAATGATGTGGTATCTCTGAAAGATTTTCACACTGAGATGGACATCCACAAGTTTAAGAATGAAAGCCTGGGCATGGCCGTTCTCCACCTTTCACACATTGCCATCAAAAAGAAGGTTTCATTGGAAGAAGTGGCCAAGAAAATAAGGTAGGTCATGCTTTGAATTGGTCAAGACAAGCTAGTTACATTGGGCTGGATCCAGACTTAAGTGCTTGAAATGAGTTACTCCTGGGCTAAACCATGGTGATTGCAGGGGAGTCATATTTCATCTGTTGCAAACAGTATTAGAGTTGAGAAGTGATGTTTCCTATCCCAAGTCTAAATAACAGTGTGATAGTAAAGCTGGTCAGTATCTGTGTGCAGTAATAATTCAAAGATGTATCCCTGCATGCAAAGAATAACCTTGACTCAGATGTATCCCTGCATGCAAAGAATACAATTACCTTGACTCCCCCTGCAATCGACATGGTTTATCCCTGGAGTAACTCATTTCAAGCATTACTTAAGTCTGGATCCAGCCCAATTTCTCATACTTGAGAGCTCCTAAGTATTAATACTATGAGCCAGATTTACAAAGATGCGGGTTTGGAAGAGTGGAGATATTGCCCATAGCAACCAATATAATTGTAGCTCTCACTTTCCTATCACATACTAAAGAATGTCAGCTAGAGTCTGATTGGTTGCTATGGGCAACATCTCCACTTTTCCAAACCGCAGCTTTGTAAATCTGGCCCCATATCTCTTCCCAGTAAAGTGCTGAGCATGTTTTTGTGGTAAATATATAGCTGCTTTAGTCATGAGTCCCAAGTGTTGCCTATTTGGTTTGGGCCTGGAAGATTCAACACAAACAATAGTAAATACTTCACTGGCACATGAAAAGTTTATATTTACTAGTAAGAGCTGCCCACAGAAAGGTAATAAGATCTGGGACGCCTGGGTAGACTCTGCCTACTATGGGACTTCTCTGCTTGATTCTCCTGATGGCTGACTATCCAGGGCTGTCCTCATCTTAATGCTTATAGACATCTCTCCCTTTGTTTAGCTCTCTGTACAGGTTACTGTAAGTCTTGAGTCTTGGGGTACTATTTGTATGACTCCATTCTAGTGCTATAGGTCTAACTAGGGGCTGTATTCAGAGATCCGTTTTCACGGGCGAGTTCCGTGCGCATCTTTACGTACATTTCAACTGCGCATGCGTCGTCACTTATTTTACGTAGTATACGTAGACTATACGCACGTAAGCGTCTCACGGACGGCCTTGTGATTCGCACTTGGATACATACGTCCGGATATGCGACGCAACAATACGCACGTGAATATTTAACTAAAAATGGGCCGGGGAAGGCATTTAAATGAAGGAATCTGGGCGCGCCTAACATGAATCGCACATACGGAGGACACATACACACGCAAAAGTTACAAGTGGTCTATGAAGCCCGGCCATGAGAGAGGAGTGTCATGGGTGTGAGGGGGTTTACCTGCACCGGCCATGCATATAATTGAGTACCAATGTGGAAACGGATCTCTGAATACAGCCCTATGTCTGTCTTGACTAAGTATTTATTAAAATGTATATACTGTATTCATTGGAATATTTTCAACCTGTCATTGTGATATATTTTGTGTAATATGTAAAACAATGATACGAATATGTTGCTGCCTTTTTTTTTTATAAAAAGCATCTGATTTAAAAAATATATATGGCTGCTTTGACACCGGTGTCTAACGTTGGTTTCCGCAGCTTTAAGGAATGCATTCCCAAGTCGTTTTGCCGGCAGATCCAGCAGAACAACTACCTGACAAAGTTTCGCATAAGGAGCGTTTTCAAGAAATTTGTCCGCCATTTCCACCTCCACACCGTCAGCAAACTGAGCGAGGAAGATGTCATGTACAAATACCTGGCCACTTTGGAGAACTTGACGCCCAGGTACGGCTGTGAGGTGTTCCGGACTCTGTCTTTGGATTTGCCGAAAGAGGGAGAGAAGATGCCGCTTTATATCAATGGAGGTTGCGCGGAGCACACGGGCAGTGCTAACGGGGAGGCGACCGCCACTCATCAGGTCATGGTGAGCGGAGTATCAGGAATAAAGTGGAGGACTGTGAAACAAGAGGTAATGTCTAACAATTAGCCCAATATGTGCTGCCATTTCACAACCTGTTGCCCAGCCATCCCTGACTCCCGTAATCTGACTGAATGGGACATATCATGCATCCCTCAGGCTCTATGTAATACATTCTATTCTCTGGTATGTAATGCTGTAATAGGACAAGGAGAACATAACTATAAACTAGAAATCCAGAGTGCAGGAGCCTTAGGCCACTACTGGTAAATATCTTAATATCTGCAAGATGGCCATTAGGGAATGAACTATAAATACATGTTAATCTATGGGAGACATAGGCCGCATGCTATTGCTGTAGGAGCATGATGGCACCTCTGTAACATATACACATGATAGAGAATGTCCAGCAACACTGCCATTACCAGTAACACACTATACCATTCTATCTGTAACATAAACACAGGATAGAGAATGTCCAGCAACACTGCCATTACCAGTAACACACTATACCATTCTATCGGTAACATACACACAGGATAGAGAATGTCCAGCAACACTGCCATTAACAGTAACAGACTATACCATTCTATCTGTAACATACACACACAGGATAGAGAATGTCCAGCAACACTACCATTACCAGTAACACACTATACCATTCTATCGGTAACATACACACAGGATAGAGAATATCCAGCAACACTGCCATTAC
>WWET01002978.1:73297-97603 GCA_011038615.1 Limnodynastes dumerilii | reverse complement strand
ACTATACCATTCTATCTGTAACATACACATAGGATAGAGAATGTCCAGCAACAACTGCCATTACCAGTAACACACTATACCATTCTATCTGTAACATATACACAGGATAGAGAATGTCCAGCAATACTGCCATTACTCAGTAACACACTATACCATTCTATCTGTAACATACACCCAGGATAGAGAATTCCAGCAACACTGCCATTACCTAGTAACACACTATACCATTCTATTTGTAACATACATACAGGATAGAGAATGTCCAGCAACACTGCCATTACCAGTAACACACTATACCATTCTATCTGTAACATACACACAGGATAGAGAATGTCCAGTAACACATTGTATCATTAGTCTATTTACCAATAAGTTTACTGGGCAGCAAAATGGAGAATTAGAATTATCTTAGCCTTTATATTAGCGTTTTTGAATCATTAGAATGTTCACATATGAGTGTTCTAATTTTCCGATGAGGCCTGCTCATTCTAGAACAGAGAATGTCTTGTTATCCATGTCACTATACTGACCGTTAAAGACCAGCTGGAACTTTACAACCTTCTGTGTACATGTGGCAAACAGAGAAACGCGTGATGCTTACTTTAATGACTGGATGCAGGTTTTTTAGAGAGACGGCTGCATCTCGCTCAGTGAGGTTGTTTTGTGGTTTAGGAACTGTTGGGACGCAGCAATCAAAGAAATTACTTCAGCAAGAAGAGTCGTGGAAAGGGCCAGAAGTCCGGAATATCGGTGCCTGGGGCGGACACAAGTGAGCACAAGTGGGTGCAGTTCTGCGATTTCCAAGAGATCACCCATATCGTTATCAGCAGGAGTCGGGTCAGCATCAATTGTCAGGACAACAAGTGCCTGGTGAGTGACTATTTATGCGCCATGATCGTCTTACTTCACTGTCGCCGCCATCTTAAGGTTTCCTTTTACCGTTATATTTTATAACTTCCAATCTTGTTCCATCTCTGTCCTATCGCTCCTCTCTCTGTGTTTTCTATAGGAGGTAGTCCTGCCATCTTATGAAGAAGCATTGTCTTTCGTATCGCTGGTGGATGGCTATTTCAGGCTCACGACTGACTCCAACCACTACCTGTGTCATGAAGTGGCCCCTCCGCGATTAGTAATGAGCGTCCTGAATGGAATTCACGGGCCCCTCCAGTATGTATGCATTACACCATGTCTGGTCTCTTATGGCTCTCTTTGGACCGTGATGTGTTTTCATAGTTAGTCTATGAAGTAGGCAGGGCTAGATGACTGTATTAATCCAGAGTGTAATACTGCAGTAATGAGTAGGATTCGCTGTATATTATTATGTGTTTATAATGTATGTTCTTCCTTCCTTCCAATTATGTGCTCATTATAATGTTAACAGCTGTACAAGATATTCCCGAAGTTTACCAATGACTGAAAGTCCCGATGAGCGTACACACTGACGTGATTTATCATCTGATCTGTGATTTTTATCTCCCATAACCCTCTTCTAAAATAGTTGTGACAACATAGATTTAAATATGTACATTAAACCCCTATTGGAGGAAATTCCATTTTACAGACATTGGACAGACGGTCGTGAGTGTATACACACTACTGAATTGGAACAATATTGTTAATTGTGGATTTTAGCAAATGAAATGAAACGTTATGATGATCTTTGGTACACACATGATTGTGACAGCATACACGCTAATACAATATCATTCCAAACAGTCATTTGTTGTGTGGTTGTTGAGATAATTGCACCCAGCTTAAGACTTCATGCGCAGAAAAAGAACACTAGAAAATCAGTAAATACTTTTGTGGGCCATATACAGCAAATAAGAGACAATTTAAAGCACTAGAAGCAGCAACGTGACTTTATCTCAGATACTATACGCTTTTCCGGCAGGGAACAGTATGTGGTGCAGAAGCTGAAGCGGGAAGAGCAGACTGATGGGCTCTACATAATCCGCTGGAGCGCCTTCAACTTCAACCGGCTCATCATGACTGTGAAGGGAGAAAGCCAGGTAAATTAAGGGTTAATAGTGGTGGGCTTTCATATCAGTGAAATGTACAAGGTGTTTGGGTTCATTTGTTTGCCCTCCTATGGGGCATCACCCCAAACTCAACGGGCAAATAGTCCACCAACAACAGCTGGTCACATGCTGCAATTAGAAAGTTGTATAACAGATTGTTGCGGGGACAGATGACCGTTAGCTCAGTGTTCCAGAACTTGTCTATTCTGTGTGTTCCTCAGAACAAAGCCTTCAGCTGCCGGCAGTTCAGGATAGATAAGATGGGGAATTCCTATACAATGGAGCAGTGGGACCGAGGGTTCCCCAGCGTCAAAGAACTGACAGAGAACCTGCGTGGATGCACGCTGAAGTCTGGACAGGAAATCTTCCATGTGAAGCAGTGTATCCTGCCAAAGACTGGAGGTAAAAAGTGACGGCAGATCCACAAGGCACATGCAGTCTGCCCTCTTGTTTATTTAAAACTGTACTCACCCTAGAACCATATTTTACCCTCAATTTAGTTTTAGATTAAGGATATCCTTATATTTATCCCAACCGCTACCCCCTCTGATGGGAGGCTATTCCACTTATCAACCACCATTTCAGGGAAATCATTTTTCTGCCCACTTCCTCTAATCCTGCCACCCTCCTGTTTATATTCATGCCCTCATGTTCTATTATACCTTTCTTTGAAAAATGCCCCCTCCTACATGTGATTACATCTCTTGATATATGTGAAAGCTGCTATCGTATTCCCCCTGTCCCTTCTCTGCTACAAGCTATACATGTTTTCTTCCTCCAGTCTTTCTTCATATTGCCGTTTACCCTGTTACCTGCTCTGCTTAGTCATTATTGTATTTATGTCCTTTTGGAGATACGGGACGGGATTCACACTTAAGAAGCAGTCGCTTTTAGTAAAGGACTTACTGTGCATGTGTAGTAGGTCCTTTACGCAATCTACGTACCAGTTTGGTAAATATTTTAGGTAAAAAGAGGTGGCGTAATGCCTCTTGGGGAGGGTTCGGGTAAAAGTGGGAGGGGGGAGGAATTTAGATTAGCCGAGGAGGACGGGGAGCGACAGACATTTCACGGACATATAAGGTAGCCCTATGGCACTCGTAGGTTCCATAAGGTACCTAAAAAGGGGGGCGGGATGGGGGCAGGACAGGCAAATTATTGTGGTCATTCCACACCCAACTCACACCGGATCTGTGAATCCACTCCATGGCCTCTAGAACTGAACACAGTATTCCAGGTGAGGCCGCACCAATGACCTTTAAAGGGGCATCACTACTTCTCTCCTGCTACTAATTCCTCTCCCTATACAACCCAGCATCTGACTTTCCTTTCTCATTGCTTTGCTACTTTACTTTACTTGGCTTGACTCCTAGATCCCTTTCCTCCTCAGTAGTTTCTAATGTAGTGCTGTTATTAATATATTGAGTTTTTAGGTTTTTCTGCCCCATATCCATGATTTTGTATTTTTTGGCATTTAACTGCAGTTGCTCTTGACCATATCCACACTCTACCTAGTTCATCAGTTATTTTGTTTACCCTTCTGGTGTCTCTACCCTGTTACATATCTGTACGTCATCTTCAGCAAGGTCTACATTCTCCTTGATAGCACAGGTAATAAATATATTAAATAGCAATGGTCCAAGTATAGATCCCTAGAGAACTCCAGTAGTACAGACGCTTTTATAAAGTTTATATACTCTGATGATATAGAGTTTGATACATACATGCCCCTAGTATGTATTATTTGGGGGGGGGGGTGTAGAGGAACTTTAGGTTTAAACAAAGCAGCTCTAAAACTTAGTTATGTGCAGTCATATAATTGTGAAATTGTTTTTGTCCCTAAATAGCTAATAATAGACATAGACAACCTTTGGCACTCCTGGTGTTGTGATTCTACAAATCCCAACATGCTTCAGCATAGTATAGCTCGCATCTGGCAAAGCATGCTGGGACTTGGTCGTTTCATAACAGCTGAACTGTCGCATGTTGGCAGAGCCTGACTTATAACACTAACATTTATTTGCAGTCAATGTTGTCACCAATGTTGTCTTAACCCAGCTTTCTGCAGCATTTATAGTTTATACAGGTATTTAGTTTAGAGAGTCATTTTTACTTGGCCATGTGCTATGCACCTTATAGCCGACACGGTCTTAAAATAATCTTCTATAACAAGTACCTTCGCTCTAAACAAAGGCCACATCTTCATTTCAGAAGTCTCCAACTTAACCATTTGTCGCAAAGGGAAAAATAGCAAGGAGAGCTCCGTGTCCCGAAACCTGAACTTGAGTCAGCTGAGCTTCCATCAGATCCGGAAGCATGAGATAACACAGGTCAGTGTTTCATTATACCATCTGTAAAAATGATTTAATTATATACCTACCAGTAGAGGGCACTGTTTTGTTCTCTTCTGGCTTCATGTATAGATCACAAATGTAGAAGCTTATTTTCACTTAACCAATGATTTCTTCCTCTTAAAGCTTTTAAATGACTAGGCACAAGAGGAAGTGTTAATCAGTAAAATTATCACAATAGGATCAAAATAAATGAGACGAGTTTTGCCTAGAGCTTAGTCTAGCATCACATACACTTCCTTCTCTCCAGCCTCTACAGCAAAGATGGCCTGGGTGCTGAGTAATATGCTGCTGTCTTGCTTTACAGAAAGACCATTTGGGTCAGGGGACTCGATCGAATATCTATGAGGGGGTTCTTATGGTGAATAGCAGTGGCACAGATGATGAAGATTATGAGTCTAGTGAGCTGAACAATAACTCCCACGATCTACGAGTGGTCCTAAAAGTACTGGATCCGAGTCACCAAGACATAGCGCTGGTGAGTGCTGGGTGTCATCTGGTCACCAAGACATAGCGCTGGTGAGTGCTGGGTGTCATCTGTGTGATTATAGTGAGTGCTGTGTACAGGGTGGAGTCTGTGTGATTATAGAGCTGGTGAGTGCTGTGTACAGGGTGGAGTCTGTGATTATAGAGCTGGTGAGGGCTGTGTACAGGGTGGAGTCTGTGGGATTATAGAGCTGGTGAGTGCTGTGTACAGGGTGGAGTCTGTGTGATGTGGTGTGCATCTGAGCATCTATCTGACTATTTATTTGTTATTTTCTTCTTGGTCCTTTTTCAACTCTTCCCTCTCTCTCTTTCTCTTCTTTCTTAGGCTTTCTTCGAGACGGCAAGTTTAATGAGCCAAGTTTCTCACATACACCTAGTTTTTGTCCATGGAGTGTGTGTACGGGAATCGGAAAGTGAGTACAGGTCTGGGCAGGCTCTGTTGAATGGCCTATTTGCCACATTTGTCTCTTATTTTCTTTTCTCTCTGTCATAAGATATCATGGTGGAGGATTATGTCGAGCACGGGCCTCTGGACGTTTGCTTGCGCAAGGATAAGATGCAGATATCAGCTGGCTGGAAGTTCACAGTGGCCAGGCAACTGGCTAGTGCCTTAAACTATCTGGTATGGCTTTATTCCCGGAGAATCGATAATTGTTATATTGGACCAGATCCAGATTTCCGCAAAGGGATCCTTTTCTGATCTCTTGGATAGTAAACCGCCTGCTTTTTGTGTTATGTGACGGGCTTAGAAAGCCATTTGAGAATGTTTTTTTTACTCCGACGCTGAGAAGGGTTGTGGCCACTAGTGTGTGAGGAGTTATTATTCAGAGCTTAAGTAAGGGCATGCTTTAGGTTGCGCACATTGTACTAAGAGGGAACACCCATCCTGTACATTGTACTAAGAGGGAACACCCATCCTGTACATTGTACTAAGAGGAAACACCCATCCTGTACATTGTACTAAGAGGAAACACCCATCCTGTACATTATACTAAGAGGAAGCACCCATCCTGTACATTGTGCTACGTGAGAACGCCCATCCTATACATTGTGCTACGTGAGAACGCCCATCCTGTACATTGTGCTACGTGAGAACGCCCATGCCTCACATTGTACTAAGATACCACCCCTCGGTCGGAAGTGTCATTTGTTTGGATGGATTGTAAGATTCCAATGTTCTAGACGTTTCCCCTCTGGTACAGGAAACTAACTAAAGGTTGTATAATGAGACTTCTGCTGGGTTGAAATCTGATCACATGACTAAATAGACCCCGCTGTTTTTGCAGGAAGATAAAGGTTTGGTCCATGGAAATGTCTGTGCAAAGAACATTCTGCTGGCCAGGAAAGGTTTAGAAGACGGATCTTCCCCTTTCATCAAACTGAGCGACCCTGGAGTGTCCTTCACTGTTCTCTCCCAAGAGGGTATTGAATTCTATCTCTAGCATTGTGCAGATTTCTGATTTGTTATAAAAGTTATGCTGGGTACAAACCTATCCAATAATGCTAGAGTGTGAACACGCCCACAATTATTATCACTGCATTAAATTATTTGGTTTTATAAACTTCCTTAAAACCACCATCATTGATGTTGGGATGTCAGACACATGTAGGCAGCGTGTATGCAGGTACGACCATCTGTACAACTCCTCCAGTCTTCTGAGCAGCATAGACAGATATCTGTACAGTGTGTATGGAGCCACAATGTTCAGCAGATAAATAGGAGAAACTATGATCTCAGATGTGCTGGTAAATTGGTATAATGTGTACATGGGAATGGGCGTGATCAGCAGTTAATGCAGTTTCAAGTATGATTGCATAGGTATGTACCCAGCTTAATTAGAAGCACCCTCCATCATGCATCTATCCTAAGTATGTCTGTCTTTCTGCAGAGCGAGTAGACCGAATCCCCTGGATTGCCCCAGAGTGCGTCCGCAGTGTCTCCGGTGTCAGTACGGCTGCTGACAAGTGGAGCTTTGGGACAACATTACTGGAAATATGCTTTAATGGGGATGTTCCCTTGAAGGAGAGAACACCATCCGAGGTAACGAGAAATCATTTCTGTACATTTTGTGTAGTTCAGCTGTTTGTAAATTTTTACTGGGTGCTGGTCAGGGACCGTGTCAAACCCAGGAAAAGTAAAAAGATGGACAAATAAATTTAAATGTTCTTGGAATTAAATATTAATATTGATTCTGCTCAATACATTTTATAATTGCAGTGTCATGAATAGTTTTTTTCTTTATTATTTATTTAACATTTAAGAAAGTTGTCAGGATAAAAAAAAAGTCGATGTTACAGTTTTTAAGTATTTCTTGAAGCAGCTGTTTAAGGGATTAATAATTCTGCAAAGAGCAGTGGACTACCATGGCAACCACTGTCACATGATGTAATGAGCAGACATGCTCCGAAACAGCGGATTTGGTTATTTTTGCTTTGTTTACTTTAAAACCCTCTTCCCCTGTGCCCGGGTAATTGCAAATCGTATAAGTAAATGCAAATTCTGATATATTTTGGAAATTAGATAATGATTTATAGAACTATAGCTACAATGGGCTGGATCCTGACGTACGGGCGCCTTATGGCCGGCATCGTAGCGGGGAGTGCACGCCACTTACGTGTCCAGATTCCTACCCTAAGTTTTGCGATCACGTATGCAGCCCTATGGCTTCCCCTGCCCCGTTCCATCATTAGCATATCTGTCTCCGCCTTTTACGGTGGAGATATGACATGCGTAATGGGGGGGGAAGCCCCCTTTTCGTAAGAGCCGGTGTACGTAACATTAGTGGCGTCCTAAGAAGGTTGTGCACATGTCAGCCGTAACCCAGGATCTGGGCCAACAACTCATAAATAGACCTATTTATTTATCATTTTGAATGATATGTTTGCTCGCACATAACATTAAACAGTTTTTGCTTTTATTTTTTTTATTTTTAATAATTTTTTTCATTCTTTAACTCCGTAGAAAGAGAGGTTTTATGAAAAGGAGCTGGGTCTCCCTGAGCCATCATGCAAGGAGCTGGCTGAATTAATTGGTCAGTGTCATAATTACAACCCCTCAGGAAGACCCTCTTTCCGGACTATCCTCCGAGATCTGACCCAGCTTCAGCCTCACGGTAAGACGAGATCTGTTCTCCGGTTCAGTCAGGCAGAGATATGGCCGGAGGGGACCATAGCAATGTATGATTTGGAATAGGTTATCATTTTTGGATGTTGATATCAGTCATCTATTGTTTGTTATTTCCTTGCCAACAGTAATATTATTTATACAAATATCTTATGATATGTTTGTATCAATATTGAATTTTTTTTCCCTTAAAAATATAACACTTCTACTCTTGGGGCCAGATTTACTAAGCTGCAGGAAAAGAAAAGAGGGGATGTTGCCCAAAGCAACCAAGCAGATTCTAGCTGACATTCTCTAGTATGTAATTGGAAAGTGAGAGCTAAAATCTGATTGGTTGCTGTAGGCAACATCTCCACTTTTTCAAACCTGCGGCTTAGTAAATCTGGCCCCTGGATAGACCTCGTTGCAATGTGGGCAATGGAAATGACTAAAAAATCTTGCATGGAGGGAAATCTTTTGGCTGATTTTGTTGATTGTACACAAATTCTGAACAGCTTTATTTTTAAACTCTAATTTAGAGTTATGTGACAGAGTATCGCCTCTCAGCTCATTTTGTTTACATAGTTTACATTTTAATACCTCTCTTCCATATCACACATAGATCTTTCGGATATTGCCTCTATCAGCCCTGATTACTCCATCACAGATCCAACAGTGTTTCAAAAACGGTACTTGAAGAAGATGCGAGAGTTGGGAGAGGTATCCTTTTTTCTGTCTTCTATTTTATTGCACCCTTGACCTGTACTTAAGGATGGCAACCATTTTGTATCCTTCTCTGTTGCATCTCCTCTTTAGGGACACTTTGGGAAAGTGAGTCTGTATTGCTATGATCCAAATAATGATGGCACTGGGGAGATGGTGGCCGTGAAGTCTCTAAAGTCTGGGTGCAGTCAGCAGCTTGAGACCAGCTGGAAAGGAGAAATCAAAATCCTGAAGACCCTTTACCATGAGAACATTGTGAAGTACAAGGGGTGCTGTAGTGAACAGGGTCAGTGACCGTTGTGGAGACAAGCGATTGGAATCTATTTGGAATTTGTGGTAATGAAACTTTATTTTCCACCTTTCTTGGTCTTTGTGTTCACAGGTGACAAGATCGTTCAGCTGATTATGGAGTATGTTCCCCTGGGCAGCCTGCGGGATTACTTACCCAAACACAACGTCAGCCTGGCACAGATATTACTGTTTGCCCAGCAGATCTGTGAGGTGAGCCGTTGTTCCACCGTGTCCCGTGAAGGTGTGGAATAGATTTACCCAATACCTTGATCACTGTCTCTCCTTGCACACGCAGGGCATGGCCTACCTCCACTCTCAGCATTACATTCATCGGGACCTAGCTGCCCGCAACGTCCTGGTGGAAAATGAGAATGTGGTGAAGATTGGCGACTTTGGACTTGCCAAAGCTGTGCCGGAAGGTCATGATTATTACAGAGTGCGAGAGGACGGTGACAGCCCTGTGTTCTGGTAATGAACTGCACTGAATTATCTCAACGCCTCTTCTTGTACATTCTCCAGTCTCTTCCCGAATAGTTTTTAATGTAAAAATCTGGATTTCCGTGTGTGTCAGGGTGTCCAGAACCCTACCTGACCGTAGCAGTGTGCACAAGGGTCACATTTATTAATGCAAAAGGTCTTGGCCAGCCCTTACATACAGGTGCGTTTTCACAGCCCGCTGTCAGAAAACATGGCATGCGGCATCGAGCGTACTACATTCCGATGTGTATTAGACCCATTCACATTCTCGCAGTCCACTCGTATCGGGTACTTTTGCATTCAGAATGAGCCCTTTCGTTATCAGGTCTTGGTCCGGTCCTGTATTATTAAGATTTCCCTTTCTTACTAATCACACCTCTTATCATAGCGTTCACCTAAAGCTGGCTACACACTGATGCTTATTGACACGATAACCGTCAGATAGCTCCAACGTCTTACCAGTGCGTTTACAGTCAAATAACGCTGTAGAATCGTGCAAAACAGCATCGTATCATGTGATCGGATTGTTGGAGGCTCTGAATTTCTGCAGTCAGCGATGTCACGATCTTCAGTGTGTACTGTGTCTAGATATTCAGAGCAACGATTCCCTTTCTATTCTTACATACGGCCATCTTTGTGTGTGTGTGGGGGGGTGCGTATTTTAGCAGCAGAGGATTTTGGGGCCAGTTTAAAACAGATCCACTGGAAATAGAAGGTAGTGTGTATAGATGCATCATGATACAGGTCTGGCTTCACATCATTAGTGTATATATTGTCAAAGGTATCACATCATTAAGAAAAAGTTGAGGTTTGTACTGTGCTTAATTTGTCTGCTGCTTCTAACTGTTTGCAGGTATGCCACAGAATGTCTTAAGGAATGCAAATTCTTCTACGCCTCTGATGTCTGGTCGTTTGGCGTGACCCTGTATGAACTTCTGACTCGATGTGAGTCATATCTCAGCCCGCCTGCTGTAAGTATATAGATTTCTCCCATAGTCCTTTGCAGTTATTTGCCTCACGTTCTTTCTTATCAGCACCTAATATTGTCTTTATAGCATTAAGTATAGTACAGAAAGTGTATCTGCTGCCTGCATCAGGTGTCCATCATGTTAGATAAACCAATATTTTGCCCATAAGGTCCTGGGAACCAGCAATATGTCAAATATTTAATTGCCTTTCCTTATCCCTGCTTAGAAATTCATTGAGATGATTGGAGTGACACAAGGACAGATGACGGTTGTGCGACTGATTGATTTATTAGATCGTGGTCAGAGGCTGCCATGTCCAAGCGATTGTCCTATGGAGGTAAGTAGAGAATGATATATAAATATGTTGGGATTGCTTGTAAAGGACTGTTGCAGCTTTTACTACATCTACATTTACAGTAGAACTACAAAAATGATATGAAAAGACAATGAGAATTGAGAATAAAAGCTATACATAGATAAATGTTGACAATAGTGTAATACATTGCATTTTCTCAATCATTTGTCACTAAACTCCTCTCATTTCCTGTCAGATCTACAAACTTATGAAGAACTGTTGGGAGACAGAGGCAAATTTCCGACCGTCATTTCCTAGCCTCATCCCGATCCTGAAATCCTTCCATAATACTTTCAGTGCGCAGGCACCTTCCGTGTTCAGCGTATGCTAAACTAGTGGTACGTATCTCACACTCATATAAAAATAGCTGAAACAAAAAAGAAAAAGCCACCTCATGGGAGTGGCTACCGGTCTTACCTTGACAAAGCATCAGCGAAACGCGTGTTGGTTCCCGGTCATTAGTGCCTGTCTGTGATAATAGGTAAAAAGAACGAAATAGCGCTCAAAACCTCTATAAATAATGATATTTATTAGTAATCTAATTAAACTTTAAAACATTGGGTCCATCCTAAGTGCAGCTGCAGATGAAAAATATGAGGAAAGCTAGGGAGGGGGTTGCAATATGTAATTAAAACTGGGGAGGGGGCCTGCAATACCTAATTAGAGGCCTGAAGGAGAATATGAAGGGGGCATAGAGGCCTGAAGGGGACATATGTAGGGGCATAGAGGCATGAAGGGGACATATGAAGGGGGCATAGAGTCCTGAAGGGGCATATGAAGGGGCGCATATAAGGGGGGGGAGAGAGGCCAAACTTCGCCTAGGGTGCCAAGGAACCTAGCACCGGCCCTGCGTGCAGAGGTCATCGCGGGACTTCGTGGGAGCTCACCGGAGGGGTGAGTATTAGTAAATTTTAAAAGGGGAAGCTGCCGGTCTCGCTGCGATCACATGCGAGCCCAGAGCAGCGTCGTTCCCAGGGGAAGGTAAGTAATGGTAAATGGAACCCAATATTTAAAAAAAAAACCCTCATTAATTAGAACACACAGACAGGGCAAATCCCAACATAGCATATGAGAAAAGCTGCTGCCACAATGATGAGAGCTGCATGGGCCATACAAGAGGGTCTATTTTATTAAATATCTGTTAATTTTCAACAGACTGTAGGGAGCGTAGTTTGAAGACAGCTCCATAGACTAGAAAAGTTTTTATTTTTCAGAGATTGTGCAATAATATATTTGTGATTCATTTCCACAAAGCTTTTGAGGCTGGCAATCAGTTTGACAAAAATAGAGACAAAAGGGTGAAGTAATAAATCTTTTACTCCATCACAAGGAATATTTGATATTTGTTTCCCTTTCAATTTAGAACACTTTATGTAAATTTAAAAAATTTGTAAAAATGTGTACATTTAATCAGTATGAAGTAACAGATTCTGTTCTGCACGATCTGCCTATAGAACAGTGCATTGTGCAAACCTTCATCACAGATTTTATCTTGTTTAGCTACCATAAAAGAGAGAAATAGGCGCACTTTTCATCTTATCTCGTCATTGCGCAGAACATAATCTAAACAAATCAAACTACATCCATACAAAATGGGAAATGTAGTTTAAATAAGGAATGTGTTAAGAAATTGTGTCTTTAAAAGCAACAAAAATGACAGCTGAACTTCAGGAAACCAAGTTGTACTACTTTGATGGCTTTGGCAGGTACAAAATAACACTGTTTTATAAAGTACAAAATTGCTGTTACCCACTTAATCCTAAAGTTTAGATATTTACATCTAGTTACAAAAAATTGCGTCTTTAGCCGCCCTCTGACGCGTTTCAAACCCTGCTGGGTTCTTTTTCAAAGCAGGGTTTGAAACGCGTCAGTCGGCGGCTAAAGACGAGCACAGGATCCTACCAGGTCATCAGAGCAGTGGACACTGATCCCAGCGGTACCCCTTTAACATCTGGATACAGTTTTTTCCCAGCTCTTGTTGCCTTCCACCTTCCTGGTACGAACTTTTGTTCCCACATGTAGTATTTTATTATCTGTTGATCATTCTAATAAATTGTTTTGTTTACATTTTTTTCTCCCGTTTTGTGCCCCCTACTGGGGCAGGGCAGCTATTACAAGCTTCTGATCAACTTCACTACATCATCTTCACCGGATTATCTATTTAATATTTATTCTATTCATTTATTTATATTTGTTTTTTACTGGTACTTATTTATATTTTGTAATTCACTGGTACTTCCCACTAATAATTAATTATTGGCGCTGATAGTATTTCCCCCCCCCCCCCTTTTTACATTGTTTCATTTAAGGTTGAGACACCTTGTGGTAATCCCAGCAGCCAATAAGTGTGCATATTTTCTCCTTTACCCCCCTTTCAGCCAATCAGTGAGTTAATATAAGGATTAACTGTTAACAAACTCCAGTGTCTGGCTGCTGATTAAAATCTGTGCGCTCTGTTTGGCAGAGGCGCTGGCCACAGCCATTTCCAGCAGTGCAGACTACAGTCCAGCCCTGTGATCCCCTAACTAAGCCAAATAGCTAAGCAAAATCACAAAAGAGAAGTGTGTGATCTTAAATATACTGCAACCATTTTGGCATTAAGTTGTGAAAGTCTGCTTCCCTTATGTATATTAACAATAATGATAGTTCTGTGTCTCCCAGCCCTACAATTAAAGACTATGGGCTGGATCCAGACTTGTGTAAGTGCTTGAAATTAGTTACTCCTGGGCTAAAACATGTTGATTGCAGAGGGAATCAAGTTAATTGTATTCTTTACATGCAGGGATTTAGCTTTGAATTGCTTACTGCACACAGATACTGACCAGCTTAACTATCACACTGTTATTTAGACTTGGGATAGCAAACATCAACTCTCAGCTCTAATACTGTTTGCAACAGATGAAATATGATAGCCGTCGGAATCCGGCCGGAGCAAATGGTAGCCACTCGTGATGTATCCTGTATCCTACAGCAAGCAGGGAACTTGTGGATGGAACTCCAATTAAAATCAGCAAAGCTCTTACGCGTTTCTTCTCCGTCAAGGAGATTTCATCAGAGAGACAAGATATTCGTAGAAATAGGCGTGTTGACATGTTTAAAAAGAATTATTTACTGCAAAAAAGGGGTATATAAAAAACGGGACGGCACAATCGGAGCTACAGTCTCTGGTCCCCTCTAACCATCTACAAAGTGTCAATAGAGACTTTCCGTAAGTTAATTCAATTTCATCTTCTCATTTCAAGATTTATATTTCTATGCCATCGGCCTGTGACATCATTATAGGAACCACCTGTATTCTGGTGGTCGGGACTATTTGGGGTGTGCACCCCCTTGTCTATATTGGACTTTACTATATTCCTATATTCACGGCTACGAGGCCTATAAATTAACAACAAGAGATATACTCCTCTTCTGACATTTTAGATCCATGATTGTTTTGTATTTTCACTGCCACATTTGTAATCTGGTTTTGTTACATTGGGGGCTATATTGTTACAGTACCCGATAATAGCTATTGTACATCTTAGCTATATCTGTGGAGCTGTTTTATATGGTCCTGTATTGCCTATTATATTGGATATTGTACGATCTACAGTATTTTTCATCTGCAGCTGCACTTAGGATGGACTCAATGTTTTAAAGTTTAATTAGATTACTAATAAATATCATTATTTATAGAGGTTTTGAGCGCTATTTCGTTCTTTTTATCTTGTTTATGATTGGGAGTGGGTTCTCCTGGTTTTAGCTGCTCACCCCTAGGATTATTTTTGTACAGAACCATTTCTAGCGCCATTGAGATTTTCTCCTTTTTTCTGTGTGATAATAGGTGACCTGGTACCGATTCAAATTAATTTACAATGATGTATTAATGTTAGCTAGTAATTAAAAAAACAAAAAACGTTTGCTGTGCTGTAATGAAATACTAGTGCACCTGTGTGTATACGTTACTTTTTTCAAATGGTTCATGTATATGTCTCTTTTGCCGTAGTGGGTGGCACCCAATGAGATTGTGATGACTCACATGATTGTGTATATAAGTAAATATGAATTACTGGTATAATTTACGTAATTGCATATCAGTGCAGGAATTTTCTCTTGTTCCTTAAAACACAAAATATAATTGTTAGATCCTAGAAGCATTTAGTATAAGCAATCTAATGGGAGTTTTTTTCTTTGTTTTTTTTTCTTTAGCAAAGCTTTATTGACATCATGAAGCATGGAATTGCAACCCCAGCAACCGCTAAACGACATGTCACTTACAATGTGTAAGAATTATGGCAGCATGACAATGTGTGATTGTGGCACACTGTTACTTCGTATGATCGACGGAAAAAGAAGATGCCACTTGATGCATTTTTATGGAGTCAATAATTGTGTGGTGGAAATTGCTGGATCCTTTTGGTTTTAAGTCACTGGAGCACTTTGCACTTCTGGAGTGCAAAGCCAAAAAACCTGAAACACTGTATTAAATATGGAAGTTATCCACAGCTGGCGATGTCCCTGCGGGCATCTGAGTGACTGAATTAACTACTGGAGTTCTGTTACCAAACAAATTTCAAACTGTGAACTGGTTGAAATCTCATTAAGTGCTTTATTATCAGCAGGGTTGGGATTGCAGGCTTACAATGTTTTCTCTCTGTGTCTCTCCCTGGTTGTGATATGCAGGGGATCTACCTGTCATGCACGCTACACACGATGCAAAATATATGCAAAACGGCTGGTGCAATACTGCAGTATTTTAATTATCTGTATATGCCCCTCCCCTGAACCCAGACTCAGGCAAAGCAGAGCTTTCCTACTGACTGATAGAGAACGCTTGGAGAATCTGCGACCTTTGAGCGATCCAACAGTGCCCTAAACTTTTCTTGCCATAAAAAGCCTTAAATATGTGAATTAAGTGGTTTGCTTTAAACTGTGCCTGCCCACTGCAAGAGGACAATAGAAAGAAAGAAATATATCTATATATATATATATGGCAAGTAGATGTCACTTGTCAGGTGTTTTAGTCCCTCTCCCCCTTGAGATGTGAACTATTAAACTGCTTAAACAGAGCTTGACTTTTTCTTCTTCTTTCATTACATGAGTGTTTCTTCTGCTAAGTATTCACTTTACATTTGTCTAGTCTGCTCCTACATCAAAGTGATTGTATTTGGTTTTCCAGGCTATTCACCATACAGTGGCAAAATATTTATTTCTAGCGCCACACAGTGGAGAAAACAGGACATAACATAGAACAGGGTCTGGCTTTTAAGTAAACTTATGGCTTCACTGGTAAAAGCAATTTTGGCTCATAGTGAATATTGAGATTGTTTTGAGGGTGCATTAGTTTGGGTAGTATATTTGTAATCAGGGTAAACTGTAAAATAAAGGAAAGGTTTAAAAATTAGAAGGATGTGGTAAAATGCTATCAGGTATTGTAATGAAATCCATAACTGGGTAGCAGCACAAGAGAAGTCTTCTATATGGGATTAATGCCTATGACAAACTTAACCAATAGACACTGGATTCTCTCTTTAACATACTCTATTTAAGCAACAAAGCAGCATTGTCAACCTGCAAATCAGTGTGAAGGGGTGGGACCATCAACCAATCAGTGTGGAGGGGCAGGGTTCCACCCATGCCAATAGGTGACAGGCGTAGACAGAAAGAGCATTGTATATCATTTAATAAATCTTTGTGTTTGTGGGCCAGCGTAAGCAAATATTGGTCTACTGCCAACCCTGTAAAAGATACATGGCGGCAAAATGTTAGAAAGAGTGAATGGATACAACCAGGAATTTTTTTTACAGGGTACGGTGACAGACCATTATTAATGCTTTACTAAAGAGTTCAATTCAGTATCTTATTTCTGAACAGTTATGTACAGAGACCAGAACAAATAAAGTGAAAAAGTGATGTTTTCTTCGTAACACCTGCATGATGGCGTGTACACAACAATATACTGGCCTGCATGTGGCTCTGCAAATCCTAACATGCTTTTAGAGGTATAGCTTGGCGGCATTATGGGAATGTTACACAATACTTGGAGAGCTCATTTCAAACGTTATTCAACCAAAAATGTACAGATATTTAAAACAAAACAATACAGCTTTTCCAACAAATATCCCCAAGGCAAACATTCATAACCTCTATATCTCAACATTGTCTTCTCCCTATGAACGATAAGGTACCATGATTGTGGCCAACACTACCTTCTGCCTGGTGTCCTTTATCAACCTTGGCCCTGATCCAGAGCTAAGCACAGTGTGAAGGAGCCAGTTCCAAGCATTGGTATTTCTCAATGCTTCTATTGTAAAATAGGGCTTGATTCAGACTTAAGATGGATCTTGAAATTTTGGCCCGTATCCAGACCTCTGTCTTCTGTGGCCGTCCGTCCGTAACTAACCTATTGAAGTTACTGGGCATGCGTAGTAATTATTGTACGCTATTTACGTAGCGTTTCGCTACGTAGATTGCATACACGTGGTCTTGAATACAGTGTGTGCGCAATCTATGTAGTGAAACGCTAAGTAAATAGCGTATAATAATTACTACACTTGCCCAATCGGTTAGTTATGGACGGACGGCCGCAGAAGACGGAGGTCTGAATACGGGCCTAAGAGGAAGGTTACAGCTGGGCAAAACCAGGTTGATTTCAGGAGGAATCAAGTTAATTGTAGTCTTTGCATGCAGGGATATATCTTTGAATTGCTTACTGCACACAGATACTGACCAGCTTTACTATCACACTGTTATTTATACTTGGGATAGAAAACATCACCTCTCAACTCTACTGTTTGCAACAGATGAAATATGACCCCCTGCAATCAACATGGTTTAGCCCAGGAGTAACTTTCCTAACTTATTTTCAGTCTCTGAATCAGGTACCTAATCATCAGGGGTAGTATAATGACTTTCCATTAATTGTAACATGATCTCATGTCATGATTTTCTTCTTTTTAATATTATTAGGCCAGTTTTTCGAAAGATAATCTTTCCAACCACACAATCAAAAGACTGTTTCACCAGATATCTTATCAGTGTGTACTGTCCAAAATTCTTTCAAATGGTCTAGGAGGAAAGGGATCTAGGAGTCATTATTTCATGTGACTTAAAGGTAGCCAAGCAATGTAACAAAGCAATGAAAAAGGCAAGTCAGATGCTTTGTTACATAGGGAGAGGAATTAGTAGCAGAAAGAGAGAAGTAGTGATGCCCCTTTATAGATCGTTGCTACGACCTCACCTAGAATACTGTGTTCAGTTCTGGAGGCCATATCTCCAGAAAGACATAAATACATTAGAGACTGTGCAAAGAAGAGCAACTAAAATGGTGCATGGCCTGTGTCACACAACATACCAAGAAAGGCTAGAGGAACTAAACATGTATAGCTTGGAGCAGAGAAGGGAGAGGGGGGACATGATAGCAGCTTTCACATATATTAAGGGTTGTGACCGGCTAGAGGAGGGAGGCATTTTCGAAGGAAGAGGTGTAATAGAACACGAGGGCATGAATAGAAACTGGAGGGTGGTAGAATAAGAGGAAATGTGTGGAAAAACATGTTTCTATGTCTGTGATCTTTTGATTTGTTCTTTTAGAGCTCCTAGTATACCAGATCAACGAAGGAAAGATATATTTTGCTTTTTGCAAGTGTGTACAGTGTCTATTAGGAGATCTTTGGACAGTACACACTGGTGAGATATCTATTGAGTGTGAGCAGAAATAATATCTGCTGAAAAGCCTTAGTGTGTACCTTGCTTAAGGGCTGGCTTCAGCCATTACATATAATTCACATTCCATACAGCCCCCATTTTACATGGGGACAGTGCGTCAAATGTTCAGGTAGGGTCTTAGGAGCATAACTCAATACAATTGTACAGAGTTTGGGATCCAGTAGCGGAAGTCTGGATCTGGTTTATTTTTATTATTTACATTTATTTACAAGACATCATAAAAGATCCTCAGCTCTGAACAGGTCATGTACAAGCATAGACAAAGCATGAATATTGAGCAAACATAAACACAACATAAAGGGTGGTACAAATGGTGGCGTAAAGTTGACAGCAAGACAAAAATACCAAACAATCAAGTATCAAGGAAAGAGGGGGTAGAGCTAAGACTGGAGGAGGTGGAGGAACATACAATCTGCATGATCAAATGGATATGACCTACATACCCATATGTTATGCATCATCAGCTCAGCAGAATATTTAGAATCACTTCTTTTGTGCCATCATCAGGTAAATAGAAAACTTATATGCACCTCTGTTACCCCATTGTCAACTGGGTATAATTTACCATGATGTTTGTACCCTCTTCAGCTTAATGTAATATTTACACAACTTCCATAAATCTTGAAAAGAAGGAGGAAAAAAAAAGGAAACTTATCAATCTTCAAATAAAGAAAAGTTTTGATTGTCGCTCAAACTGTTCCGGGATTAGGTTAAGGGTATGTCACATACACTGTTCTAGAGTCGTATTCTGGCTGTGATAGAGGATGTCCTTATGTGAGTGTGTGTGACAGCGTTTCACGTTAATAAGTTTGGAGGCACTGAGCGAGTGTGTGACACGGCTCGGACACTTATGTATATATGGGACGTTTGAAGTCACACTGTGTGAGTGTGATGCATTTAGGGATCTTGCTGCATAAGTGTGTGTCAATAGGTTTGTGGCTCTCGATGTATGTGTAACAGACATAAGATATTGCTGTGTGTGTGACATGGAGTTTGGGGTCTTGCTGTGAGGTTTTTTTTTTTACAAAGTTTGGGGTCTCATTGTTTAATTTATGACAAATTTTAAGTGTGTTACACACACTTTAAAGTCTTTGAAGTATATGAGTGTGTGCTGGCTGTGAAAGTGTGTGCCATAGCTTAGGGTCTTCTGTTTAAATATGTGACAGAGTTTGGGGGGTGTCAATGTTTTAGGATTAGAGCCTTTGTGTGAGAGACAGTTTGAGAATTTGCTGTATGAGTATGTGACACAGTTTGAGGTCTCATTGTGTGAGTGTGTGACTTCTGGTTTGAGGTCTTACTGTGTGTTGGACAAAATTTGGGGGTCTTGCTTTGAGTATATGAAACAAGATTGAGATCTTACTGCATTAGTGTGACACAAACACTGAGATCTTGTATGGATGTGTGGCACAAAGTTTAAGGTCTTGCTGTATGACACATTTGAGGTGTTGTTTTGTGAGAGTGAAATAGTGCAGAGGTGTCACTGTGGAACACTCAGTGTTTAGATTCTCATATGAGTGTGTGTTAATATTTTGCACACACTGTGGGAAGATCTCGGATTGTGTGTATATGGGATAAAGTTTGGGGCCTTGCTTTATCAGTGTGTATTTAATGCACAACGTGAAGTAAAATCGCATTGTGAGTGTGTGACACATAATTTGGGGTCTCGCTGTGTGAGGCAGAGTCTGGAAAGGTCTGGCATTGTGAGTGTGTGACAGCATGGGGAGATCATGCATTGTGAGTATGTGACACAGCATGGGAATATTTCGCATTGTGAGTGTGTGACAGCATGGGGAGATCGTGCATTGTGAGTGTGTGACACAGAGTGGGGATATCTCATATTGTGAGTGTGTCACACAAAGTGGGAAGGTCTGGTATTGTGAGCGTGACACAGCATGGTAAGGTCTGGCATTGTGTGTGAGTGTGTGACAGCATGGGAAGGTCTGGCATTGTATGTTTGTGACAGCATGGGAAGTCTTGCATTGTGCGTCTGTGACACAGCATGGGGAGGTCTGGCATAGTGAGTGAGTGACACAGCATGGGGGGGTCTGGCATAGTGAGTGTGAGTGAGTGACACAGCATGGGGAGGTCTGGCATAGTGAGTGTGAGTGAGTGATACAGCATGGGAAGGTCTGGCATAGTGAGTGAGTGACACAGCATGGGGAGGTCTGGCATAGTGAGTGAGTGACACAGCATGGGGAGGTCTGGCATAGTGAGTGAGTGAGTGACACAGCATGGGAAGGTCTGGCATAGTGAGTGAGTGACACAGAATGGAGAGGTCTGGCATAGTGAGTGTGAGTAAGTGTGTGACACGCTCCTTTCTAGAAGCTGGCTGCAGCTGCTGATTGTCTCATGTGCATAATGACGTCGCGTTCTAAGCCCTCCCCTATAGCTATGGAAACAGTGGCGAAGGCGGGGCTGCGTCCAAAACCACCAATCACGGAGCGCCTGTGCGGTCGGTTTAAACTCGACCAATGAGCGCATTTTTCCAGTGTTGTGCTCAGGTGGACGAAGGTTTCTGGCATGATGGCAGCCACCGTGTCCGTTAGAGCCGGCTCTGGACAGGTCGGGGCCGATTCCTGGGGTTCCCCGGAGGACGATGACGTGTTCCTGGCGGAGGATGACCGGAAAGTAAAGCTGGAGCCGCGGGAGATACGGAGCCGGGTGGAGAGAATGAAGAGAGAGGTGAAAAACCGGAGGAAGATCCTAATCAAAGGCCTCCCAGGAGATGTCACCAACCAGGTCAGAGACACCTATATAATATATATAATAATCCCATATGTGCTCCCCCGATATGTCACCAACCAGGTCACAGACCCCTATATAATATATATAATAATCCCATATGTGCTTCCCCGAGATGTCACCAACCAGGTCACAGACCCCTATATAAAATAATCCCATATTTGCTCCCCAGGGAAGTCACCAACCAGGTCAGAGACACCTATATAATATATATAATAATCCCATATGTGCTCCCCAGAGATTTCACCAACTAGGGGCTCTCTCTCTCCTTCCCCCCCCCCCCCCCCCCCCCTCCTATAATACATTTAGGTATAATAAATCAAGTTGCCAACCAGGTCATTCAATATGTGTGTGCTGTTTTTAAATATAATGTATCTCTCTTTCCATTACATATTAGTTACCAAATGGCAGCCATAGTAGAAGGACTCTGTCTTGACAACTGGCTAGATAAGCATTACCATAAATATTACATAATCTCTGATATATGTATTGTTGTTGTATCTAGTGTTTTGGTCTTAGCAGGTTAGTGTCTGATAGGACTGCTCTGGTAACATATGGGATGATGTCAGGTATCTTTCATGTCTGTTATCAATTTCATTACTACATAGGTGAACCTTTGATATGTAATATTATATACACATATATCATTTTCTTTGTTACACTGAATGCCTTATTTGCTGCAATAGGTAATGTCTGTCTTTAGCTTGATAAGCCTGATTACCAACACACACACACAGTATTGTCTGTAGTTCTACTTATTTGCTGGATGTTTGGGGCATGGTTATATATACTTATTAGGTTTGTACCGTGTTTGTATTGCTCTTTTTGCTAATGGAAGTATTTGTGATTCATGTGTGAAATCTTATTGATGAAACATAAGATTCCTGCATCTGGAAAGTGAGTTTAATACAGTGGGGGTGTAAACGGGAAAGGATGGTGTGTCTGACATGGGTACTAGTTCTAGAGATGGCAATAGCAGCTTAGAGTGCTAGGTCTTTTCTGCCTTTGTCTGTTTTCCTATCTGGAAGGTTATGTCTTGTGCCTGGTTAATAAGAGCAAATCATATTGTGTTTTCTACTGTCGTGGCATGATGTCACCTGCACGGGACTGATCCCTTCTCAGCCTCTAATGTTCTGTGCTGTCATTCATTCCTATGATTGTCATGCGCCCCTTTCAGTGGCCTCTTCACAATGAGATCCTGCCCGAATTCCAGTCGCTTGTCACCAGACTCTTGCCTGATGCCATCACCCAGGGCTGACTGATAGAGAGGGTCATACAGGGTTGAAAACCTGGCACTGTATTACACAATAATTTAAATGATAGTCAAACAAGCCTTGGTACAGATAAATTGCTGCTGCGTCATACTATCCTCTGTTCAGAGGTTAACGCTCTCTACTGAAGCAAAATGACGTGTAATAGATGCTATTTTTCCAGAACCATCCTGCTAATGAATGGGATGTCATGCATGGGCAAACTGACTGACAAGTCTAGGTACATCTGGAGGTTTATGTCACTGCAGCTGTTTATGTACCTTTCAGAAATCACTTAAGGGCAGTTCTTGATGCCAATTTACCTGTTAGCTGCGTAATAGTTTTTTTTTCTAGTCTGCCTGCTATAGAGAAAAATGTAAGCTCCTATTCCGGTTCCCTAGGTTGGTGCCTGATTCAGTTGGATTCATTAGAAACTGTTCTATGTATAGAGGGTGTTGGCTATTGGGTTAGGAGATATTGAGCACTGTAACTAGTTTAGGAAGCTCTGGCTGATGGACGCTTCAAAAGTATTTCCACCAACTAGAGCAGGCCTGGCCAACCTTGTGGTTCCCCAGGTGTTTGCAACTATGAGTCCGGCATGCTTTGACTGTACAGGCACAACTGATGCATAACAGCATGCTGGGGGTGTGTGCTCATATATACTTATGGAGGAAAGTTTGAGAGCAAACTGAAGTGTTGTCTAGTTTTATAGACCTGATTTTATAACTTAGAAGTGCATGTGTGGATATATAACATGATCGCGTACCTTATCTGTGTTCTTGATATTTGTATATGTGAGCAGAGGTATCTTTATCATTTGTTCTTTCTGTTTTCAGGAGGTTCATGATCTTTTGGGAATCTATGAGCTAAAATACTGTTTTGTCGATAAATACAAGGGAACTGGTAAGACCTTTACATTTAATTTCTGGTACAGTGTTTGCAGTTTTGTGTGTTTCTTTTACCCCAAATTGACCCTCCCAACAAACACACACACACACCCGTCATTTCACGTCATACAAGTCAACCTCAGACGCACTTTACAGTCTGAATACTTTTCCCTGTGTAATGAGTGTAACACACTGATTGCTGTGCCTCAGGGCTGTATTGCCTACTGTTTGTGTCCCCTAATATAGGATAAGTAGCACGCTGTAAGCTTGTTCTAACTATTACTACATGGGAGGAGGGGGCTGAATGGCATTTTGGGTCCTTGGAACCTACTTACTATACTTGAGCTAAAAATGTTGTCTCCCTTTATAGCTTTTGTTACTCTGCTAAATGGGGACCAGGCAGAATCTGCTATCCGCCGCTTTCACCAAACACGCCTTCGCGATCGTGAGATTTCTGTGCAGCTGCAGCCCACGGATGCCCTGCTCTGCATTTCCAACCTGCCACCTGGATACACCCAGCAACAGTTTGAAGACCTTGTCCGCCCATTCGGTAACCTTGAGAGATGTTTCCTGGTGTACAGCGGGGTCACCGGTCAACCCAAGGGCTATGGCTTTGTGGAATATATGAAGAAAGACTCTGCCTCGCGGGCTAAGTCGGACCTCCTGGGACGGCAGCTGGGCTCCCGTACCCTATACGTTCACTGGTCCGATGTCAGCCAGTTCAGCTACGAAATGCTTCACTCCCACTGCCTGTGTGTGGAGCGTCTGCAGGAGTGCGATGTCCTGGAGCTGAAGGAAGCCTTCTCCAAAGTGTCTGCTCCCTCCTTCTGTCAGGTGGGCGCGGTGGTTTTGGTATCTGTTGTAGTATAATGGGCAACCTCCAATATATACAATTGGCAAAATATACTGCAGTCTATTTCATAGGGTATTGCAGAGGTTACTCTT
>WWET01002978.1:60289-73289 GCA_011038615.1 Limnodynastes dumerilii | reverse complement strand
TGAGAGGGTTCGCTGGGGGGGGGGGGGGGGGTGTTTGCTGCTGAGGCAGAGCGTATCATACAACAGCCCTTCATGTTCTGTGACCGTAGAAGCCTGCATCTCCACCTTGGCTGTAGTACATTAGTCTTTATAGGTTTCCAGAGAGGTTTCATATTAACCTACTCCTAGAGCCAGATTTACTAAGCTGCGGGAAAGGAAAAGTGGAGATGTTGCCCAAAGCAACCAATCAGATTCTAGCTGACCTTTTCTAGTGTATGATAGGAAAGTGAGAGCTAGAATGGTATTGGTTACTATGGGCAACATATTCACAATTGGAGATTGGAAATTCAACCCATGCTATGAAAATATAGCCAGTTTAGGTGGTCATGTTAATTTATACGAGTGGAAATGTCATGTTAGAGCTAATCTAGACCAGCAATCTATGAAACATGCTAAATGTTTACTTAACAGGTTTGTTTATCATATAACCTGGAATATTACACTGAAAAGAAACCATTTGGTGTAAAGCAAGAATTTAGGTTGTGCAGGTTAGACAGATGCTCTGAGTAATTACAGTTTATGGACCGTGCATAACTTAGCAGATGGCGATAGTTTTTTTTTTTTTAGGCAAAAAGAACTCCCTGACTAGGTTATTTGGGCATTCTTCCTATATAATCACCAGTCTGTCCAAGTCTTTATTGCATTGCTGGGTGACTGTGCAGTATATGAGAAGTATCACTATAGTATGTCCCACTGCATTGCCCTAGCTCCTGTGGTCAGGAGATAATGCGATGCTTGTCCTTTATCATTATTTGGGCATGTTCTAGGAACAAATACACTTGTATGTTCCCACATAGTCCTGTAAGAGCAATAAGCAGACTTCATCCTCTACACTAGGTTTTCTGCCTCAGTGCTTGCCTGTAATGGTTGGATTGCAGTAACTGGTGTAGGCTAATGTTAAGAACCCTTCTATTCCCAATGTGCACCCTAATTTTAAGCACTGGTGCATGAAGCACATACTCTTAACTTCTCCTTTTGCAAGTTATAATGAAAAAATTAAGCTTTGTGCTGCTATCTTGTCTTGTTTACCTTTCTATTTCTGGTGATTGTAGTATGATGCTCTTTCAATGGTGGGGTTGATCTTTGAACTGCTCTCTATAGAACTAGAAATCCTGCCTCTATTGGTATCAAATGCCCATATTGGTGCTGGTTATCACAAAACAACTATAGGTTTTTAATGGTTCTTTTCCAGGAATATAAAGAAATAAACTTGCAAATCTGTGTATTTCACACTTTGATCTGTCTCTTTCAGCTGGCTTACGGACAGGACGGTCAATTTAAAGGCTTTGCTGTTGTGGAATATGAGTCTGAGGTGGTGGCAGAAACTGTGCAGCAACAGATGGATAACGCTGTGGTGGTGGGAAGTCGTGTCCGGGTTTCTTTTTGTGCACCTGGTCCCCCAGGGAGGAGCATACTGGCTGCACTGATCGCTGCACAAGTGACAGTGAGTTCTTTGAACTTTATGGGCTTCATACTAGAAGTAGACAGATGCGGTTATCATACAAGCTCTCATAAAGAAGTGCATCCAGGGCATAGGGCGCTCCTCTCCTGACTCGTCTGTACTTTAATGGCCTGTTGCTTCTGTTCACAGGCGTTAAATCGTGGTAATGGTCTTCTCCCAGAGCCAAACCTGCTTCAGATCCTGAACAGTCTGGGATCTCCAACCACACTACAGCTTCTGTTGAACCCTTTGCTTCATGGGCCAGCTGCAAACAAGCAAGGTCAGTGCCTGGTCACTTGTGCTTCCCATTCTCATGCCTTTTGGTCAACATTTACTTGCAAGACCCTTGTTTAGCATTTTAAGGAGGCCAGTCTGCTGCTGAAACCTGTTAATAGCTTGGAGCTTGTGAACTGTGTGACTTGGCGTATCTCTGCTTTCTTTTCACTACGCATACCCCAGAACAAATGCCATTCCAGACCCAAACCCAAAGCACTGCTACCACATACAGCCGTAAGCGTAGTTCCCGCACCAATGGCTGTCATTACGAAGTAGGTAAAGCTGAAAGTTTCTTTTCGGATGTCTCTATTTGAAATGACAGCCGTTTTTAGGATTTTTGTTTTTTTAATGAATGGGGGAGTATGGGATTGGCATACACTCCCATCCATCCATCCACCACCGGATCACTGGAGAGGTGGGTAACCCTCTCCGGGGACTTGGGGGTTAGGCTGCGGGGAGGAAGGGGGATACTTGGGGTTAGGCTGCAGGGGAAGGGGGGGGACTAAGGGTTAGGGGTTGGGTATAGAATGCTTGTCTTTCAGAGCACAGTGTTTGGTGCTCCGGGGATCGATTGCTATGTCTCATCCAGGCATAAGCAATCTATATCCCAGCCAGTTTGGAACTGGCTGGTAGCGGAGGGCCCTATTGAAATAGGGCCATTCACAATGGGGACCCATACACAGCAGTAAGTATGCACAGTTAAAACCAAAGCTTTTGTTCCAGTCACAGGTCATGTCTAGTTTCAGGAAGCTGACCCTTCACAGCCTGAATTGTAACATTTGACCTCCTGAATGCCTCCTGCACTCACACAAAGGGCATGCATGATGGTACTGGGAAAAGGAAAAGTATCAGGGATTGTAGCTGGATTGTACTTGTCTGAATTGTTGCAATCTGCCGTACACGCATGGATTTGGCTCAAATTCTTTAAGTTTTGTGCAGTTTTACGGGAAGCGTGGTGTTTGACTTTGGATCAGGCCTGTTTTGTGTCCAACACATAACAGTGAGTGACTGTTGCTTAGATAAATCATTACTGCATCTGTAGAGTATAAGTTTAATTGCGTGTTGTAAACAATGCCACCTATTGTTCCAGGACTCCTGGGTGCAGCCCCCGCAGTGTCCCTTTTAACCAATCCCGCTCTCTCTACTGCCCTCCTGCAGCTGGTACTGCAGGCACAGACTGCAACACAGGTATGTGGTCAACCTAAAGGATCTTTGTTTTCACTGGTAAGAAGTGTCCAATGCATATAATCATCGAGCGTCTCTGACACCATTGGAAGTAGCCTCAGGTTGACCTGCACACAGGAATGAGTACACATTGCACACCTTTAGCCTCTCATTATTCACTATCTAACCTCGTGGAGAATAGAGGCAACTTTCCTTGTTTATATCATGATTGCTTTTACTCTTGGAATATTGTCACTTTATTTATTTTTTAACTATAAATGTGTGACCGATTACAGCTTGCAGTATTTATGTAACAATACATTGGCAAATAAAGTTGTCTAGGGATAAGTTTCCACTCCATCTAATGTATCATGATGCAGCAAGTTGAGAGAACAATCTTATTGGTAGTTTCTCTGTTTCTGAGAGTCGGACACATTGTATTGAATGTTTTTCATTTCCTTCAGCACTAACAAAGCTAAAATAGTCCTATTGATGTGTCCAAAAATGAGAGGTTCTCACGTATTTTAGTTTCGTATTCTTCCACAACTGCTTTTTCTTGCAGACATACATGTTTGATGCCTTTTTTAAGAGAGAGGGGCCAAAGATTCCAGAGCTTTAGCCACGATCCCAGAGCTTTAGCCACGATCTTTTATGTGTTTGAGTGGATGCTGGAACACAGGGTTGAAGTGAACTCTTGTTTTGTAGAAACCTGGAATTCTGGGTGATTCTCCCCTTGCTGCCTTGTATGGATCTCTTGGCCTGTCTCCCCAGCTTACACCCCCTGGCGGGAAACCACTGCTGTCTGATCTAGGAATCGGTAAATATTTGGGCGTCTCATTATGCAATCTTTATTTTCTTTTACACTATTTTTGTGGCGCTTGTGCTTCTAGATCTAAGAGGATGATAATGACTGACTCTGGCCTCTTGTACGATGTACTGGCTTGTGCACGGCATAACTCATCTGGGCCTGCAGGGATGTATAGTGTATACTAGATACTAGACTATTACTGTGCAGTGCTGTCTGGATCTGTAATGTACATATTGGAGGAGGCTGAAGGGTAGTTACAGTACAAAGCCTAATTCTGGATGACAATTGGTTACACAATGGTCACATGACTAACCAGGGAGTAATACTTAGGTGGTATTTTGCTTTAGCCACTCTTGTTGACGTTCTGATTTCAGCAGTGTGTGAGTCTTGTTGCTATTTAATGCTTCATTGGCACTGTATCTTTTTAATGTCTATACCATTCCTGACAGCAGTATGTATCTATAATAAAGCTGTTGCAGAACATAACACTTGTCTTCCTCTTCTGTAGGGGGCGCACTGCCGTCTGTAGGGATTTCTTCTGACCTGAGTACGCCTTCTCCAATGCAGTCTTTCCTAGGATCACAGGCCCCCGACTGGGACAGTCCTCCACCAACCCCTGTGTTGGGAGGTCTGCTTGGAGGTCTATCGAAGTCTTCAGAGCTCGGGGTATGTATTGACATGTCAGAGTTGCCCCTTCAGTTTGTCTTGTGGCTTTAGATAACTCTAGTTTTTCCTGATCTATTGGTGAGTTAGTCTAGATTATCCACTGAGGATTAAACCAGTTCGATAAAGACCTAATGTCACGGTATAGCAGACGTGGCTCTCCAGGAAACTACGATTCCCAGCATGCTTTACCTGCACAGGCATAGCTGATACTTGGTGGTTTCACAACATTGAAAGTCACAGGTTGACGAGGCATACTGTATAGGTTTGTTCCAAATTCCCAATATTGCTATGGAAATACTGGAGGCCCGGGTTGCCTCTATACAGCATAATTCCTTGTAGGCCACTTCCAATTTGTCACTTATATTTTTATTACAGATGTCTCTCCTTGGTGAGCCCCCCAGGGATCTGAACATTCATTCTGGTCCTTTCATGAACTTCCATAGTCAAATGCCCAGCACGGGATCGATGAGTAAGTAGAACAATGGTTTAGTTTTGTCAAAGTGATTTTTAGCATCTGACCCTCATATGTTCCACCTTACGTAGGTACAGCCACAAAGTCAGCACCTTACAAACACAAGGCATCAGGAACCAGAGTTCCTCTCGCCTCCTTGCAGAACTCTATGCTGACACCTACGGAGGGCCATCACTTTGACTTCTCTTTGGTGAGTAGACTGTGCTGCGATTTCATGGAGTGGCCTGTTCAGTGTGTGGGGTTCTTGCTGTATCCTTCAGCAGAATATGCAGCTGATTGACGTGTTCAGGGCTCTGGCTTTTGTGTGGAGTAGTTATCCTTGGGGCTTGCTGCTATGGAAAGATGAGCTGTCTGCTTTTTCTTCTGCCAGGATCTGCCTCCTCGTGGCTTTTCCCAGACTAGAGATAGTGTTGTGCCCAGCATGAGTGCCTATGAGTCCAGGAATAAGGTAAACGTCTGCCTTTGCCACTCAGTGATTCACATTTCTATCTATACCTTTGTGATTCAGTTGACTTAAACAGACCTGTGTACTGCAGCTGTACCAAAAGTGTTTAACAACCTTTCCTTGAACTAAATCATGTATTAAGTGTTTTATCTGAAGACACCAGGAAAGGGTGTTAATACGTTTCTATATTTAATTTTTTTTTAATGTGGATTCTGTAAAAACATTGTTGTAGCATGAAATGAGAAGTTGCAATGTGTAAGACTTGCACCATATTCTCCACAGATCTCTCCACCTACCAGGTTCCGGGAGAAGAGCAGTAGCATGTCAGCCCCTGTGGCTCCATACCCTGCAGGATCCCCTTCTTCCTACTTCACAAGCGTCTGGCAGGCTGGACTTCAACAGACTCATCTGAACAAAGTGGGAACCTCATTGCTGCCTGTTCTGCTCTTGTATTTTAATGTTGCACTGGAGTAATGCTTTCTCTTTTAAACAGAACGGACTGTATTTACAGATCTGCACCTTACTCGCCCATCGTGCCCGTTGTCTCCAGCCCCCCTCTCCCCCCGTTTCCACTTCTACCTAATCCCTCCCCGAGGCAGATTACGCCGCCTCTTTCTACTTAAAATACTAAGCGCGGTCTTTAATCCAAGTACGCAACTGGTATGCACATTGTGTAAATTACCTACTTTGTATGCGTAGTAGGTCATTTACTAAAGATCAGCACCTAAACGTCTGCTTCTTATGTGTGAATCCGGTCCAACAAGAGCACATAGGGCAGACCACAAGCAACCCCTGACACTACACGGTCCATCGTTTCCACTTGTTGAACATGTAGGAAAAACGTTTTCCGCAGCCTCTAGTGAAATGCAGGGTTTTAGAAGAGTTTTGCGTTTGTTGGGCTAATGGAAAATGTTGTCATTTCTACAGGCGGTGGGCATGCCTCCCAGCAGTCCTGGAGGAGTCCTGCTAGATTATGACGATCAAAGTCTACAATCGGGGAACTCGTGTAAGGTAAGCACTGGCTCCCATTTGCTTATAGACAGGTTTGCTAAGAGTTCTAACAGAATGTTTTGATTTGGGGATGTCCAGTCCTGTGGCATCCTAAACCCTCCACCCAGCCAACAGCTAACTGACAGCTGTCTATTAATTTCTAAAATGTCCGCAACAAGAAATTTGCGCCACAGACCTGACGCACCCGATGGGTTAGTGCAGGGTGGGGTTGTAGTGCAGTGGGGGTGGCTGAAGGGGAAGGTTAGGGTTAGGCTGCAGGAAAAAGAGGGTTAGTGTAGTGGAAAAGGAGGGTTAGGTTGATAATTGAATTGCAAGAGAAAAAAATCTAGGTGCTAAATGGAAAGAGCAGCTGTAGGGGAGATTTTGCTATTCTCCCTTTATAGAAAAAACAGAATATATATACAGAAAGTATAAACAGCGCTAATCAATATTATATAACTATATATAAATGATGGTTCTGATGAATCAAGAAACGGAAACCTTAAATCTCAAACTATCTTTATCTTTATTTAAACGTAAAAATTCTTATACTCCACATAAGAATTTTTATGTTTAAATAAAGATTGTTTGAGATTTAAGGTTGCTGTTTCTTGATTCATCAGAATCATCATTTATATATAGTTTTATAATGATTAGCGCTGTTTATACTTTCTGTATATATATTCTGATAATTGACGGAAAAGTAGTTGGGTAAATGGGGATCAGTGCCTACCTCTGTGGTGGGACAGGAAGTTCAGCTCCGTCTAAATGGCCCTTTCAAAAGGGCTGTTCTCAGTGGCGACCCACACCTGTATACTACTGCCACCCCTATTCATGCAGCTGACCTGGTGCTGCTGTGCTGATCCTATTGGGATGAGCACAAGGTGATTGGGAAATGGTTTTTATTTTGCAGTGTGTAGTCACTAGGCTATGTCCACAGCTATAAGAAGTGCTATTTGGACACACTGTATAATATGTGGTCATCTCTAACTATTTTTCTGGGTGCCAGTGGGGCACTTGTCAGCCATTGTCTGTGAAAAGAATTGACAAATTAACAAATTTTTTTTATTTTTCTTAGACTCCGATTGGAGCCCAGAAGCGAGGCTTTTCCCACCTAATCCCGTCACCTGAGCCTAGTCCTGAAGGAGGATACATTGGGCAGCACTCACAAGGCCTTGGCGGACACTATGCAGACTCTTATTTGAAACGCAAGAGGATATTTTAGTGGAAGATGTCTGCCACTGACAGTTTACTACTAGACACCACACCAAAGGGCCTGGTGGCCTGTCAGATCAATTAACTTAAGGCTCTTAAATTTTATCATTTGTATCTTCTGACTGATCCAGTTAACCCTTAAACTGCGAGTGTGGCTTTGCACCGTAGTTTAGGAGTTGATAAATGGGATCGCAATCAGAGAAAATGGCGCTTAACTCTTCTCCTGCGTCTCATATCTATCTTTTAAAGTGTGCATTTGTTTTTATTTAAAGTTTTTAAATGTAATGTTTTAGCTTCATTGACTTTGAATCTGTATTATTTAAAGTGTGTTTTTGTATTTAATCGTCCTGTCTCTAAGTATGGCTTTTTGCCTCTTCCGCTGCTCAAACAATTTTCTTTTTGTTTCCTGTGTGTACTGATGTTCTGGTGTCTTATCATTGCCTGTCTGAGCCAAACACACCTCTACTACAAGCGTCAACAGGGCACCTTTATTATACTGAAGTATATACCCCATCCTGTCTTGTATTATGTGTATAGGTGCAGTAAGCACCTATCTAAATCTTAGAAATGCCGTTGTTGCAATTCCATATTTTTGGCAGGATCAGGTGCAATATGTTTGGGTGGCGGGTCCAAAAGCAATATTTTGACTATACCTCAATCGTGCAACGGCTTAAAGCCTCCAATTTTGTTTATTGGTTTCTTGTCTTAGTTAATGCTACCTGCAGTCTTTTTTTTTTTTATTTTTTTTTTATTTGTTTTTTAGGTTTGTTGTGCTGGCACTTGGCAAGATGTTTTCTTGCAAAGTCCTTAGAAGTGCATTAAATAAGTGGTCTTTATCATACCTGAAATATGCTACTATGTATAAAGGGAGTTTGCTTTATAAAATGACACCTATCGGTAGCAAGCTGCTTATAATCTACATCCGACGGGATGTGGACTCTACTAGATTCTCAGGCTTCTTGCTGGTTTTCTCTTATTTGATTGTACTGTGTATTTCTCTGACTCTGTAACTAGATTTGATCTGCTGGATATACCTTTTGCATAACAAAAGTAAAACTATATTTATAAAAACCCTTTATGTTTACATTCATTCACAAATGTTACTTTTTTTTTTTTTTAATTCTTTTCCCTGCACAAACTTAACTTTTTAATCTGTTCTTGCATCAAACCAAAAAAACCCACATGCACCACACAGGCTTAATTCACCTCCTTATTAGCACAATTGCACAGTCTTACTCTTTTATATTCCCTCAGGTAGTATGATTGCTTTCATATAAAGGACTTTTTTAAATTCCTGGACTTCTTTATTATAAGTGTTTAATTGATATTAGATTTTTTTTCCTTTTATAGGTACGTGTTCTGAAGTGTAACTGTTCACTGCTGCACTTAGTTAATGAGTATTATGCTGCACTTAGTTAATGAGTATTATGCTCTTTTTATAACCACCCCAGGGCTGTTTACAGCATCATGTTGCTAAAAATGTATTTGTTTTATATTGTCCCTTACTTTCAGTTTGAAACTTTACTTACCCTTTATCAGTGCTATGTAATTAGACCATTATACCATTGTTCTGTTTGTTTTTTTTAACTGCTGGAAACATTGGGTTTTAGAAGTAAAATTACTTTATGTAGTGAATAAGACAAGTGAATGAATATTATTTGGTTGGATTATGGGCGTCACTATTTGGAGTTGCCTGAAATCAATGAGGTGCTGCACAATATTATATGGTTTTAGCTTCCACTAACCATTCCCCCTCCTTTCTTATTTTGCTCACACTTATGCCACTAAAAGAATCCCAAATCTACAACAGCGATTGATGTTCAGCAATGCTAACTAACACTGCAGAGGTGCTCACCAAACATTTAGGAATAGCCCCCTGGTGTCTTAAATAATACTCTTTAATCAATCTGTGTTCCTTGAAAGATATACACTATGGAATCGAATCAGGTGCCATTTGGCAAGCCTACTGCATGCCATTACTCTTTCCTCTATTCCAATTACTAATGGTCTGTCACAAATTTGTAGTTAATCCAATCATGTAGATAAAGTACAACATCTTACCGATGGCTGACAATGAGAAACAGAGACAGCCGAAGTTACTTTTTGGCTGTCTAATTTGAATGGTGGCCATTTCAGATTTTTTTTTTTTTTTTTTTTAAATGAATGGGCGAGTAAGAAGTTTGCTGTTAGAAACTGTTAACAAGGGGTGCTACTGCTTGAAGATATAGGGCCTGATTCAGAGTTACACTTCCACCTTTTTTTTTTTTAGGTGCAAGTGTAGACCTGAGCAATACCATGTTGAATTGCAAGGGGGAGGCAGATTTAAATTCTAAAACCAGAATTAAAATTAGGAGGTGAAGTTTCTTAGTATTTGTGTGCAATAAACAAAGTATTCCCCCTGAATGCAATGAATAATATGTAAGCTCCTAAAACTCAGCATGGTCTTGCCAGATGCAATGATCCATCTGTGTCCATCTTCTATTTATACTCTAGATCTGGCACATATTCTGAATACCCTTATAAAGAAACCATTTCTATGTGGATTGTTAAATGGCCTCAATTGGTTTTCTTTTTGAAATGACAGTTGATCAGGTTAAAGATTTGCTACGTAATCCTGAGTAGCATCTATGACTTTACACAACTCTCCCTCCTTATGATGTTTCTGATTCCCATCCAACTTTGAATAGATATGTACAGGAAGGAGCCAGCATATTGCTGTAACACTAGAAAAGGTTTCTGCTGCACAGGTAATAGGGGAGGCTGCAAATATCTGTCTTCCAGCTAGTAAGATATTTTGTAACAAACCAACATCTCGTTATGTAACACGGGAAGGACTTGGCCAATACAATAGTGAGTGGAGCTACAGCTATTTGTTCCAAAATCACAGTCCTCTTGCTTCTTGTGATGGCACCAAAAACTTGCCAAATTTTTCCTAATGCCTGCCCACTCATACGTTTGTACAGCCTGATTACATATGTCTGACCTCATCAATAAGACTGAGGCTCATTGTTTAGAGTTTGGAAAAATAAAAATAAAAAGGGCTTGAAAGTGATGGGTGGCTTATCATATACTTGCACACCTATGTACTTCATATTTCTGCATTTAATTATAGAATGAATGTCAGTTTACCTACTGGTTAATGGTGTGCAGGGGTATTTTCCTCCTTGTTTCGCTGTAGATTACACCTTTCTTGAACTATAACTTGATAAGAATAAACACCATTTTGTTTAACAAATCCTTATCACAAGAGAGATCATCATATAACTAGATACACTGAGCATCATGTTTTAGAGTACTCATTCTGCTTCCTTATCATGCATAAACACTAGGCCTGATCTAGACCTACGACCGCAGCGTATGATCGCCCGGGTGTATAAACTTTCACGCCCATGACACTCCCATTGATTGTACCTACTTATGGCGGCTGAACCCTACCCTAAGTTTTTCCAGCGTACGTGCGAATTTTCGTACCGATACGCTGGTCGTACTGGGCTTAGCACGCCCATACTGTACAATTTAAATGGCTATCCCCGCCTCTGTGTAGTAACTCCAGCGTCCAGACTATCGTCGTACAAAACGCACGCCCCTTGGGCAAAAAATACGCTGAAAATACGTTCGCTGTATGCTCATGTCCTTCGGACGACTGGAAGTTGTCATACTGCACATGCGCAGTGCGTTTTTTTTGCCCGTTTTTACGCTCACGATCGGCGTACGATCGCTTGCGGCCGTAGGTCTGGATCAGGCCCTATGACTCGTTAGAACCAACAGGGAACTCCCTACTCACTATATAGATAAAACACATCACCACCACCTTACACCGATCCCATCACATTTACTTCCCAAAAGTCATGCATGGGGCTTAATACCTGAGGAAAATATCAATCTGGTGAGTGTGGTTTATGCATATCCAGAATGCAATTTTCCTATCACCTGTACAATATCTATCTATCCATCTATATATCAATTACTATTTTTTTTTCCCTCTGCACTTTAAAGTGTACATGTATAACTGTTAATGTGTGAGATAATCCTTTATGTATCCAAAATAATAACCACATGCAGATCTCCCAGCCCAGGGAACAGTATCGGACAAATCCCATGTGTCTGGTTCCTGTAAGACAGTCACTGGATCAGTCATCTATGTTACACAGTTTCACCATCCAACATCTTCCTACACAACCTATCCTTTATTTCCAACAGTTGCATTAGATCATACAATGAACACCTTTAGAGTTTACCCTGTACTTTCCTCACTAGGCGCTCCAGCTGTCTTCTTTATCCAGGATGGGAGACTCTCTGCTACTCAAGCAGGTGTTCCCCAATGTTTTTTGCTGAACATATTCACAGGTCTCAAAGTTACTATCTCTTGGCCTGTGTGTTCCTCAATCAGACAATAAAACACACAGATAAAGATGGAACCCACAATGTAATATTTGAAAAGCTCCTTATGGATGGAATATTTTCTATAAGCTGAAGAAGTCGTGAGATCACGTGCCCTTTCTGTGGGCAGGTTGTATATTCTCAAGTGTTCGTTAAACATAATTTAGGAGTGGGTACAGAAAAGTCCACATAATAAATGGAGAAAATCAGTCTTTTTGAGATTTGGAGGCTGATTCAGAGTTGCACTTCCACCTTTTTTTAGTTGCAAGTGCAAACCTGAGAAATACAATTTTGAAATGCAAGGGGAGGCAGATTTAAATTGTAAAACCAGACTTAAAATGAGGAGGTGAAGTTTCTTAGCTCAACTCTATTTTATAGAAAAAACATAAAGCTATGCAGTATTTTAGTTCTATGTATAAAAGTTATATATTTTCCCTGCATGCATATTTTTTAAAATGAACACCCCTTACTTTAAAAAAATGGTTTAGCACCTAAAAAAAGGTGTAAGTGCATCTCTGAATTAGCCCCTGTGTCTTATTGACCAAGAAACTGAGGCAGAAATAAATGATTTTTAATCCACAACCACAGTGTGATCATCATGCAATATTGTTTAGGCTAAGGACAGATACACCTACCACACAAAGACAACAGAAACCTAACCTAATAGATCAAGGAGATCTCTAGACATTGCAATGTGGGATAGTGTCACAATCTAGATGGTGTGGATAAAGTCTTGGTTTCATGCTTGAGGATTGTAGTAAACGGAATGCGTTCCTATATCATTCCTTTTATTGCACAAGAACCCAATGGCTAAATATACACTGCTCAAAAAGAGTCTGTTTCTGACCGTTTGAGCAGACACATGCACATTTGTGGCCTGCTGGAGGTCATTTTGCAGGGCTCTGGCAGTGCTCCTCCTGTTCCTCCTTGCACAAAGGCGGAGGTAGCGGTCCTGATGCTGGGTTGTTGGCCTCCTCCACGTCTCCTGATGGCGTCTCCATGCTCTGGACACTACGCTGACAGACACAGCAAACCTTCTTGCCACAGCTCGCATTGATGTGCCATCCTGGATGAGCTGCACTACCTGAGACACTTGTGTGGGTT